>OLMU01004010.1:0-11961 GCA_900291995.1 Licmophora abbreviata | reverse complement strand
CCGACGCACCGACGGACGCCGCTTCCAGTCCGCCTGAAGGGGCATCTCCTCATTCAGAACAGCCGCCCCAGCCATCTGAACTGGAACTGAAACTGCGCCACGCCACCGTTGGAAAGCAGCGTCTTCTTTTTGACCTGGCGCGTCTCGTACAGCAGTACGCTCCCTTGGTCGATCGCGTCACGCACGAAACACAGCAACTCCAGCAGGTGCGATCGGATATCACCGCGGACAAGACCGTTTGTGAAGTTTCTGGAAATTTTATGAGTGCGCGAGACGCTGATGAGAGGATTGCAGCTCATTATGCTGGAAAGCAGTACGTAGGATGGAAGCTAGTGCGAGATAAGTTGAAAGAACTGGTGGATAAGCACGGACGATACGGGCCTCCACCGCCGCAGCGAGGCGGTGGGTACGGAGGCGGCCCGCCGGATCGGTATGGGGGGCCACCGCGAGGTGGAGGTGGAAGGCACTTTGGCGGTCGAGGTGGATACGATCGACGCGGTCCGAGCTCAGAGCGATGGGAACGAGGTGGACCTAGTGGGGGATACGGTGGTCGTGGAAACCGAGGAGGAGATGATCGCCGTTACGGCGGTGGGGGTGGGCACTATGGAGGCGGCTGGCGTCGTTGATTGAAGATGAGTGGGATGACGGTGAGACTCGATGCGAGCGTGTTTTATGCTGTCCTGACGTATCTTGCTCTTGATAAGTAGCCCTTGAGCGAGCACGAGACTTGTACTACCACTTGTCGGCGACATGATGCCGAATTGATTGGGAGCGGGTTAACGTAAGTAAAGTGAAAATAAGATATATCGAAACTGCTAGTGTTGCGGTGTTTTCAGTTGAGGCAAACTTTCCAGGTGGGCCTTGGGGTTCCAGTCTTGCTACCGGCACACTCGGCCTTTGTATGCTCCGAGAGATTGGTGAGCAGTGATGTCAACGGAGATAGTTTGTCGAACATACGAACGACAGTGAGTGGCCACAAATCCTTTACCACAGTGCTGAATTCCAGCTGTCGGCATGAAGTTCGACGGATCCGCATATGGTTCAGTTATCATGACTCTGTCATTAGGGCACTTCTGTTGTAGCACCGACTGCCTTCTAGTGCGAACTTTGTATTTGTTTCAATGTTATCATGAGACTCTTCGCTTCATGTCTAGAACATAGTCTTGTAGCGTCACAGCTCGATTGCGAGCGTTGAAGTATAGCGTATCGCTCTGAGCATTCAAATAGCCTACGATTCGCAGCTTTGCCCGTACGTGAACGTCGTCCACTTTCTCCAGGTACCAAATGAGTTCAGTATCAGTCGTGAGGGGCGGAGCTGTGTTCTGGTTCGTGAGAGCAAAGATGGATCGATCCAACTCGTAGCCTGCCCAGGATGCAGAGGCCGTGTCGTCTGTAACTCGCTCGGACCCATGCGACACAACAAAGGTCTTCTGTGCTGCCGGGCCCTTGAATCGAACGATACTTGTTTGAAGCGGGTCCTCTTCAGTGCCTCCCATTGCCAACACTGACTGCCGATTTGACCCTCCAACATTGGCATACTCGACAGACGCCACAACCGATTTTCCCGCAAACGCATCGAGTCTCTGCCTGGAGTTGAAGAGTCGATCCTCGGCGACACCCCATTTGGTGGGTATGTAGCGCAGTCGCAGCGAAACTGGCTGATTAAGCTTGGTGCGAGCTTCCTCCATGCTCTTTTCAGCAATCGATTCAAGGCCATTCGGGCCACCGGCAAACTTAAGGCCCAGAGGTGTCGACACGTCGACGAGCGTCTGAGTTACGAGCCATTCGCCAGCCATGTAGTCGGGAAAGTACAAGTTGTCGACTCCATTCAGTTCCGTAGCTACCGAGGGTGGTGGGATGGTCAATGTGTCCTTCTCAAGACGACCAGCGATGCCCGACGCCGACGATGTAGCGGCCGAGACTTGCCCAGGAATCAACACGGCAGTCGCGGCGACGCACACGGATTGCACCAGAGCTGTCCGCCGAGACACAGTCGGGCGTGGCAAAACCGTAAGAGCTAGTGAATTGGCAGCGCAGACGCCAAGCAGCAGGAGCGCAAGCGCGAGGATCGTCTTCTTGCTCCGTTGCCTGTGTGTAGGCGATGGAAGCCTCGCCTCGTGGTCGAGCATGCCCAGTACCTCAAATTTGCGTCGCTCCATAGTGCAATTTACGTATGCACGCCCAGGCTGTTCGAAACTCTGAGATTCAATATCTCCCCCCGCTTATGAAAGCGATCACGAAAGGCCCTGATGAGTAAGATCGCGGGCACATTGTCGCTCTGCCGCGCACGAGACAGTTTAGACACACGATGACGTGTTGTCGAAACAAGTTAGAAGCGGAGTCTGACGGGAAGCTCGGACGTTGGTTGTCGGTGGTGATTACAGCTCCATTCTTCTCTCCATCTCAAAGGAAGGAGTCTCTGCACCCTACCGCACAAGCAAGGCTGCATTGAGGCAACAAGTTACATAGACTACTTTCAACTTGTAGCTAGCTACCGTATTTACCATGGTCCTGGGGCACCGCGGGAAATCATCGATTTGGAAGATTGGTGACTCGATAGATTTGCAAAATTTAAATAATTCAGATCATCCCTTCGTAGCCACATGAAATCAGACGTCGTGGCCGAGCGGTCTAAGGCGCTACGTTAAGGCCGTAGTCTTCATTGGCGTGGGTTCAAATCCCACCGACGTCAAATCTTTTTGCTTCGCTACCAATGTAGCTGGAGTCCCGCTCTCCTCATCTATCTTGCCATACCGATATTTCAACCAAACCTGGTCCGTGACATGATGTCTACCGCTGACAACGCCCTCGTACAAAGTAGCGACAACATATTGCTTCAAACCTAACCCTCTCAAAGTCAAAGCTAGGACCCTCTACTAGATTCATTCTACACCGTACTTCGGGGTAGGGCATGGGCCCCAAGAAGGAGGAGCCTATGAAAAAAATGTAATCCTGCGAACAAGTCTACGCGAAATCTAATCAGGCAGCACACAGATGGTCGCACTCGACGCTAGATACTTTATGCATAGAGGTCGTCTTGTACGGAATCGTCGTCAACTTCGTCGGTGGCACCATCTCCAGCTTCGCCGAACTTAAAATTCGTAGCAGCTTCTCCTCTTCCGGCCTTTTGCTTCTCCGCAAATTCCTCAAACAGCGCAAGATCCTTCTCGGTCACACTGCGGCGAGCCTTGGACATTGCAAAGTTGAAGTGCCTCTTCGTGATAAGCATCTGCTTCCCCGTATTCGATTCGTCGTCTTCTTCTTCGTCCATTTCGCCCGCATCGATCTTGGCTCGCCTCTCTTCGGTGGAAAGAATTGCCTCTCGGATGGCCAGCTTGGACGCTGATGTGCAAATCTCCGCAAGATCGGCTCCGCTAAAGCCATGTGTAGATCGCGCCAGCACCTCAATGTCGATCATCGGATCGACTGGCGCTTTTCGGAGCTGAGCCTTGAGAATAGCCGTACGGCTCTTCAAGTCAGGAAGAGGAATATAAATGAGCTGATCCAATCGACCGGGTCGAATCACAGCTGGATCGAGAATATCGGGACGGTTCGTGGCACCAATCACAAAGACATTCTTGCGTGCACCGACGCCATCGATTTCTGTAAGGATCTGGTTAATGACACGGTCTCCCGCCTCGCTGCTACCAGCGCCGCCTGAGTAAGATACAGTGGAAGGGCGAACAAGGAGTGAGCTAAAGAACTACTTATGTTTTCAAGCACAGCACAACACTCAGTAGCACTCACCGCTTCCACGCGTCTTTGCGATGGAGTCCATCTCGTCAAACATGAGAATACAAGGACTGGCGGCACGCGCCTTATCGAAGAGTTCTCGAACGTTCGCCTCACTTTCTCCGAACCATTGTGTCAGAAGTTCGGGTCCCTTGATGCTGATGAAGTTAGCTCCACACTCATTCGCAATCGCCTTGGCCAAGAGAGTTTTTCCGCATCCTGGTGGCCCGTAGAAGAGCACACCCTTACTCGGGCTCATTCCGAACTTGATGAATTTGTCAGCGTGCTCAACTGGGTACTGGACGGTTTCGTGCAGTTCTCGCTTCACCTCTTCCAAGCCACCAACGTCCTCCCAGTGAACATCGGGAACTTCCACATGACTTTCACGTAGCGACGACGGATTGACAATTGCCATGGCAAAATCAAAGTGCTTCTGTTCCACCACGATACTATCCAAGATCTTCTTGTCGACACTGTCCTTGTCAAAGTCAATGAGTCCCATCTTGGCTCGGATGCACTCGAGTGCCGCTTCCATACACAGCTGCTGCAAATCGGCTCCAACATATCCATGCGTGTTACGTGCCAACAACTCCAAATCAACATCGGTACCGAGACGCATATCGCGGGTCTTGATTTGCATAATCTCCATTCGTCCTTGTTCATCCGGCACGCCCATGTCAAGTTCACGATCGAATCGACCAGGACGGCGTAGGGCAGGTTCCATCACGCCCGGCCTGTTCGTTGCTGCCATGACCACAACCTTGGATGTAGGTTTGAGTCCGTCCATGAGGGTGAGCAACTGAGACACAATCCGCTTTTCCACTTCACCACCAGCCTTGTCACGGCGAGGAGCGATTGAGTCGACCTCATCGATAAAGATGATCGCACCGTTGTAGTCGTCCGCATTGGCTTCGGCGTCTTCAAAGGCCCGACGCAAGTTGGTCTCACTCTCTCCTGCACGCTTGGAGATGACTTCCGGTCCGTTGATGACGAAAAAGTATGCTCCTGTTTCGGCAGCAACCGCTCGTGCCATGGCCGTCTTACCGCACCCCGGAGGTCCAGTCAACAACACGCCTCGAGGGGGGTTGATTCCGAGCTTACGCCACAATTCGGGGTGTTTTAATGGAAGCTCCACCAACTCACGCACAGCCGCCAAGTGTTTGCTGGCACCTCCAATCGTATCGTATCCAGCTCCCTCCAAATCGTCCATGTCGTCGCGATCAATCGGCTCGCCCTCGCATTCGATCACGGTATCATCCACTACGACACACGCAGTGTCGCCATCGACTTCGACACTGTCGATTTCCACGCACTGAAACTCCAACAATCCCTTGGGTCCATCGATATGAAACGAATCACCCCTATGCAGCGCCCGAAACTTGCCTTCGAAGTAGGGCTTAATGTAGTCAGTGAACAGAACGTCGTCGGATGCCTCCACCTTTGCCGACGCCAGGTTATCACCGTACGGCAGAATCAAGACAGCTTTGCCAAACTTGACATTGGGTGCGGGCACGACGGTGACACTGTCTCCAGCCCGCACTCCAGCGTTCTTCATGGCATCGTTCGACATGGCCAGCATGTGCGTCGTGCTGGCCCCAAGACTGCTGGCGTCCGCCTCGCTCATGGTAACGACGGTCGCCATGGTCTTTTTGCCACGTTTTCCCTTGATTGACACTGTGTCGCCATCAAAGAGCTCCATTTCTTCCAATACGCCACTGGGCATACCCACAACAGTGTGTCCATCCTCACTGGACGTGTAACTGACGACCTCGAGCGCGTTGCGAGACGAGGAGCCGCCCAGAATGGCCATGCTCAAGTCATCCTTGTTGCTAGTCGATGACGAAGAAGAAGTATCGGCCTTTTTCGACGCAGTATTGGTGCTAGCGGAGCTACTCTTCTTTGTCTTTTTGGATCGTTTCTTCTTTTTCTTGGCGGGCTTGTCGTCCTCTTCCGCTTCTTCTGCCGCCGCTGAAAGGCGAAGTAAGCAAGCAAAGTAAGGAAGCGTGGTGAGAGACTCCAACAAGCCGAGCACTCGACAGATGTACAATTGATTACTCTTCTTACCCATAGACCCCCCTCGTAGAATAGACCACCCCGATTGTGTTTTCAGTGACTCTAGAACACTGTTTTGCGCACCAAGCCATCCCGGTAATTTGGAGGTCGGAGTTCTTCGAGACGACTTGGAAGCCTCGCTTGCGTCCAGCGCGAAGCCCAACGCCACCAGGACTGCCACAGGCCATTTCATGGTGAGAAAGAGCGTGATGTATCGCAAGGAACTGACAGAGACGTCCTATATTGAATATGGTACCGAACGCGTTGTTGGGTCAGTGTACGTTTCTGTTTTGATGGGCTGAGGTTGATGGCGAGTCTGCTTGCTACTACGATACCTCGTACTCGTATACTACACAGCACAGGTCGTGACGTCTTCGTGCCACGCGGAAGCGAGGCCTCCACCTGGCAGACTTGAGAGAAACCCGGATGTTAAAAGGTATTTACTCATAATGTACGACGGACAGACGAAACCGGGTCATTTTCAATTTGTTTTTCCAAACTCTAAATTCCGCGAGAATTGACCATGGCGTCGAGCTGTAGTCTAACTGCTGCTAGGGATGAGCACGACGCGTCGTAGAGCCCATCCGGGTGCAACCGTGAGAGATGAAGGCGAGCCAAGTAGTGTCAGGAGGTCGGGAAACGATGTCTTGAGCTCGAAACGAAGAAAGCCATCAGGCTGCTCGTCCAGACCTACAGGGATCGCACTAGGCATTGGACTGTCGACACTGCTGATCTGCATCTCGGTCTGGATTCTGCACCTTCCAGAGCGTCTGCAGTCGACCCCTCACAGAATACGGCGTGGCGAGGTATACCCTTCCAAAATCGAGTCGCCCTCTCGGTCAGATCTAAATCAGCGTGTCACGCCGAGTCCTCCCATCCAAGCAGACAACGGCAAGCTTCTCGCACTCTTGTACCCTCCAGGCTTGATGGGCGGTTATCGCAATCAAGTACTGCGATTTGTTGGCTTTGTTGTGTACGCGATAAAGAGTGATATTTCGCATCTCTTTCTCCCATCACTCATGTGGACTACACAGATATTGATTGACGACAAAGAAGAGTGGGTACCGATACCTATGGACTTGGTCATGGATGTCGACTACTGGAATCAAGTCGCGCTATCCATCAAGGATACAAAAATTCAGCTCCCTTTCCTGACTGATTATGACCCTCTACAAAAGTACGACTGCTGGTCTCGGACAGAAGAACGCGACATCCCGTCGAACGCGACCGCACTAGCTCAAACGGTCCTGCGGCGGGGATTTCTGTCTCCCATTGTCAACGAGTCGTTTCGGATTGCGACCCGACAAGGAGTTGTAAATCCTCGAAAGATTGACTTCATGGAACAAGTTCAGAATTGTACGCAGCCAAGTGCCTATGGCGGTGGGCGAGGAGCGGGACGACTCTGGAACGATGTTATGGGCTATTTGAAGAAGCCCGCCGGCATTCCGTATGGGGCTGATGCGTTGGTGTTGAGAGCGCTGCGACCGAAACGCGCGTGGCGGGAACTGGCCATGCAGTGTGTAGCATCTCACACGGGGTCGTCTGGTGCCGATACAAGTACGATTAGTACAGACCGCAACTACGTGGCGTTGCATGCTCGCGTGGAACTAGAAATGATGGATCATAACTGCGGCAAGACCATGGAAAAGAATCTCACGAAGATTTTCGACATGATGGGGGACTTTCTGACGTCTCATCCTCGATTCTCAGAATCTTCACCGAATGGGGTGTTTGTAGCCGTATCAAGGAGCGGCATGGAAGAAACGGGACGGCTGTATCAAAAGTTCCAGACGTACGCGGACGAAAACTTGAGCACGATCAATCGCATCGTTGGAGTGCAGGATACGGCCGGTGCGGGACTTTTGCTGGATCGAGAGCAGTATGTATCGGTTTTTGAGTGCGGCCAGAAGACAATGGACCAGTACTATCGAGAACATCCCGATTCGATCGACTATGGTTCGCTACTCCAGTCCGTGGTGAACTTTTTACATTGCTACGGAGGCGACTGCCTTTGTGGGAGTCCGCGGCTCGTCGTATTCGACGGACATTTGGACAACGCGCTACCATCAAGGCAGGGGAAATACCAACTTTGAATACACGCCAGAGGGCATCATTCCTATGGAGAACAGTGGTTTGCCACCGCCGCACAAGAATTGTAAGAACAAATAGAACCTTAGACAGGATCACATTGTCTGTCTCGTCTTAAAAACCTGCTGTACCATGTCTCGACTCTACCTACTCTGCTAGACCCTGCCTAAGGGTAGCGACTGAGCTACCAGTGACGCTGAAGTCTTGTGGACCTAGAAGTCCATTGGCATGGTGGTTGCAGTACCGGTACGGAGTCAAACCAAACAAGTGTGTGAATGTACGTCCCGTCATCTTTGGCTCGGCCGGCTTTCTCGCGCGCTTTTTCCACGGGCGAATGACGAACTGAGAACAGTTCGTCGGCGTCTTCGGCAAGACTAGAATTGCAACTAGAAAACCGAGCAAAGTATGACGCAACGCTTGTTCGTTCAATCAGCCTGCTCCCTCCCCCGCATCGAAAGCAAAACTTCTGAAGTCGTACATAGTTCGCTTACCCATGGGTTGTATCGGAAGCTGCTGCTATTGTCTGATCGTGTCGGCCGTGCTGATGGCACTTGCCTTGGGCCTCGGTCTATACTTTGGCCTAGTGAATGAAGACGACTTTGAGAATCTCACAGGCATTGAGACGCCCACGCTGCCGCCCATCTTCTTCCGAGATCCCTACGATGGGGTCCCCCAGGCAGATACACCGATATGGAACAATGGCGGTAGCGGTGGACTCACGTTGAAACTACTCAACGCCTGCGAAGATTCCTGGGACGAGCGCTTCCAGGAAGCTTTTCGTGACTGGGACAGTGGTTCACCAGACGCACTGACACTCACATCGGAAAAAGTCAGTCGGGATGTGGACTGCGAGTTTGTGGACGGCGTTATGAAGGTTTGTAACAACGACTACGGTAAAACGGGCTGGAAAGGAATCAACGAAATCAAGTTCACGGCTCAAAATACCATTATAGTGAGTCGTGCCAAAATGAACGACTACTATCTTACTGGTGCATCATTCGAAGAACGCCAGTTCACCATGTGTCACGAGGTGGGACATGGCTTTGGACTGGCACATACCGACGAGATTTTCAACAATGCCAATCTGGGCGAATGCATGGATTACACCAACCGATTCGAGTCCAACATGCGACCGGGCTTGACCAATTTCGAAACACTGGTCGAAGCGTACGGGGAAGTAGGAAGTAGAAGACTAGGTGAATCGAAAGAGGCGACGAACGTGACAAGGATACCGGATTGGGTACGGGACGAATACGACTATGTGGCTAGGAGTCTGTTATTGGACTACGATGGAGACGATCCGGTACCAGCAGCGGAAGGGTGGAGAGTGCTCCACAAGTCGGAGTTTGCAGCGGCATACGAAGTAGATCTGGGTGGTGGATATGGCGCACGTGTTAGCATGTTGCTGGCCTAGCTCCTCAACAGAAATTCATCGACAATGGTAGATTCGAAGCGCCACTGACCCTAACGGTTGCTACTGCATAAACGATAGATATGTTCCAGTTACCAGGTACGATATATGCGTATGCCTCAAGACTCTCTTCCGGATCCCTGTGTTGAAAGAAGTCGGAACCATAAGTAGCAAGATATGACACTCGTATGATGACAAGAGTAACTTCTCTCGCTTACTTCTTACGAAGCTCGGCTCTTCTTGGTTCATGTTCGAATTTCTGTGCTGCTGTCACTCTCTCTTGTGCGCACGGTCCGACGTATCGACAGCATTGAACCTCAAGCTTACCCTTTTCGGACTTGTCTTGGTGAAATAGTGATGGAGATGGGCGACAGTCAAGTGCAGCGAAGATCCCAGATTCGGCACCCAAACAATGATTGTGTGAGTGCTTGCTAGTACATACATACCATACGGTCTGTGTTCAGTACCGTGTACTATACACTATTCCCGTGAATATGTCTTATTGACAAATATAGTTAGGTATTACGGTTTGTGCATTAATTTCGATTTGGAAAGTGATTTTTGACTCACTCTTTCTGTGCAGATTTATTGCGAGAGAGAGAGTAGGTTCTGGGTTCGATCTCGGGGCTCTCATCGTCGATGACCGCAGTTTTCCAAGGCGTCATCGCTTGTTGCCGTTGATCACATCTGACTTCACTGTTGTGATCTGAAGCCTTTTGAGAACATCAGCTGTTGAATCATAGACAAAGAATCGCTCCCTGGTTTTTCGTTGCTCGAAAATCGGCTGCCCACGCTCCAAACTGCCGAATCAGATCTGAATTTTGAAGTCATATACTTGCTATGACCAGCCAACCGCCCGCTCCTCCGAGGGACCCGTCCCTGACGCCGCAGCTATTCATGACACCTCAACTGCAGAAGCGTTCCGACGGCTTGGCTCCTTCCCTTTTGGATCTCTCGTCGGCTGCCGTTTTGTCGGGTTCAATTTCTGCCCCAGAGTGCAAGAGCTACCGGACCGCCTCGTCCTTTCTGAATGCGGCGTTTCGCATCAACGATGATGACCAGTACACCACCGAGAACACGGTCGTACTGGATGAATCAGCAGAGCTCCAGAAAGTAGTAGACTCAATTCAGGCGACCGTGGAAAGCCTGACAGATTGCGACGGCTCGAAAGATATTTCCAATGTTCACTTTGAACCTCAGGGCTGCGTCTGGACGCTCTCCTTGAATCCTCATCTTCGTGCCGGATCTTTCCAGCTGCAGGTTGTCTGTAAAGCCTGTGCTCGTCAGGAATCTGAGAAAGGCAACTGGTACGTCGTAGAAACCAAGTTGGTTTCCAAGGGTCTTGATGCTCCAAAGGCGAGCGACCCTGGATATCGAATCGCCAAGGAAGTCTTTGATTTCGCCGCACTTCAGGTGCGAAAGGCTGTCGTCAAGTGCGAGTTTCCTGAATTCCCGGAGGGTTGCAAGGGACGGCCCTTTCGTGAAGTCTACCAGCTGAATGCGAGGGTACGTCTAGAACAAACGTCGGTTGCTGTGTCATTCTCGCGATGTTTCCTTGTAACGCGAAGCTAACGATCGTCGCCACCGTCCTACAAAATTGCAGCTCAAGTCCGGCTCCTTTGCGACTGTTTGTCGTGGAACCCATCGTGCCTCTGGTAAGAAGGTCGCCATCAAGTGTGTCTTGCGAAAGGACCTGCCTGCATCGGACGATGCCGCAATCTACGACGAAGTCAGTATTCTCGCTTCACTTGAGCACCCCCACATTGTGCCGCTGATTGATTT
Source organism: Licmophora abbreviata (assembly GCA_900291995.1). Taxonomy (NCBI): domain Eukaryota; phylum Bacillariophyta; class Fragilariophyceae; order Licmophorales; family Licmophoraceae; genus Licmophora; species Licmophora abbreviata. The sequence continues at coordinate 896 of OLMU01004010.1, read as the reverse complement.
CTTCGACGAGAAAGACTGCTATTTCATAGTGATGGAACTCATGAGTGGAGGAGATCTATTTGATCGGATCGGAAAGAAGAAGTCTTACAGCGAATGCGACGCCCGGGATCTTGTTTCCAAAATGCTCAAGGCTGTCGCGTATTGCCACGAACGGGACATTGCGCACTGTGACATGAAACCCAAGAATCTGTTGTTGGTGGTACGTTCCGTCGATGTCCGAGCCCTTGTTATGGTGGATACCACTTTATGTGTCTCACTATGTTGGTTTATTTTTGTTTGTCTGGCGAGGACAGAGCGACGAGGACGATTCGTACATCAAGCTGGCCGATTTTGGCTTTGCTGCTCGCGTGCTCGAACCCAAGTCACTGACGAAGCAGTGTGGGACTCCATTCTTTGTGTCGCCCGAGATCTTAATGCGTCATAAGTATGATCAATTGTCGGACATGTGGAGTGTAGGGTGCATTGTGTTTTTGCTGCTGGGAGGAAATCTACCTTTCTTGGGCCGATCGCAGAAGGAGCTCTTTCGGAAGATCGTCGTCGGCAATTACGAGTTTGATGAGGATTGGGACGCCGTCTCGGATGATGCCAAGGACTTAGTTGCGCGTCTTTTGGTGACGGATCCCGATGAGCGTATGTCCGCGAAGGAGGCCCTGAGTCACAATTGGCTGCAAGAGGACAGGAGGAAGCGTCTATCGCTCGTGCGTCTGGATGGCGCGTCACAGAGACTGAAGACGTTCAATGCAAGAATGAAACTACGTTCAGCCATGATTGGGGTAACTTGGGTCAGTAGCTTGAGTATGGCATCGTCTATGAGCAAAATGAATCGAACCTCTTCTGCGGGCTCGGAAAAATCGATTGATTCGGGTCCTTCCGAAGTCGAAGACAAGTTTGCCAAG
>OLMU01004001.1:0-14191 GCA_900291995.1 Licmophora abbreviata | reverse complement strand
CTCCCACTCAAATTAGTTCTTATGCGTCGTCTAGATAACTCTGCTCCCATCGACCCCAGTCATCTCCAAGAATCTCGTACAGCCTCGTCACATAGGGCTTGTAGAACTCTTGCAACTTTCTCTCTGTTTCTGGCTTCAGGGAGCGACCTTCATAGTTCGACACCATGACCGCCTTTAAAGCCGGATTAATCATCTCATCAGGAAGTCCCAACCATCGATAGATTCGATTCACAGTAGAAATAGTTTTCTTGTGCACATCATCATATCGCACTACCAAAATATCCTTTGTCGGGTCTCTTCCCATAGCTCGGAACACGCGAAACCAGTGCCCGATAGGCACGGCATACAATCCCCGCGTTACAGGAGCGTCTCCGGTAGCCGGGTCTTGGACATGCCGCAACCACGCTTCATACTCTTCCTGCGAGTCAGCAAACGAACTATTCTTTGGAAACTGCAATACACCGGCTGCTTCCAACTTGCGCATGTCGTGATCTACAAATGCCTCAAACGAACTCATCATTTCGCTGCCTTCCGCCCATTTGTAGGTGCGGAGAAAGTTGTAATGCGACCAGAGTCGATGGACGGGTTCACGAACGATCAGCAATATCTTGATCCACGGACACGTGCACAGTACATGTCGCAAATGAATGCCACTGTACAAGTGTACACCCGGTGACGCATCAAAGGAAATCCACTTGGGATGCTCTTGCAAGAGTGTAAAGTTGTAGTCGAACTTGGGCGGCCGCGTCAGACTTCCGCCTCGATCTTCGTAATACAGAGCTCTTCGGACTTCCTGTACCTTGACACGTCCATCTGCATCTACGAATTCCGTGCGACGATTGTCCAAATTGCGTCTCAAGAAAAACAAGAGTTCCTTGGTGCGTGCCGGTAACACGAGAGAATGTCGTTCCAAATATCTCGTGAGGGAAGTAGTGCCACTCTTTTTTGCTCCCATGAGCATGAAGTATGGAGCTCGACGTTTCCAAGAAGAAGACGTCCACTCGGTCTGGTTCAAATTGCAGTATCGATTTGGCCATGCCGTTGTGTTGTCTAGGTCGTCGACATATGGAAATTGATCAGAGACACCAGCATGAGTGAGCGTTGGTTTTCTGATTGTGATTTGTGGACGGCCGTCTTCATCATCCGCGTTGCCATCACGAGGGACAAAAAGAATGACAGAGGTGCTTGTCTGGATGGAAGGCAGTCGAACGGCGAGATAGACGGACAGCAAGAGTACCGCCGCTAGTAGGACGTAATATCGACGGACTATCCTCATCCTACAGCAGCGCAGTAGCGCCAGACTTCCGCTGACATGGATAGTGTTCATGTACTCTCATCACGACATCATCATGGCCAATGTTGCGTCTCCAATTGTTAAAAAGTGTCGGAAAACGGCGCGAAATTGAAACAGAACACAATTCCAAACAAGCGCGCGTGATCGCGCTAAGGATTGAACCACCGTACAGCGAACTGTAGCAGAGCTTACAGCATCGAACATGCGCCGCCGACCATGACGACGCCGCGTGGTGCTGTTGCAGCGTCCGCAATGGGATGATTGAGTAAAGGAAGAACTCTCAGTATGACCACAATCGTTGATCGTCGATCCAGACGGTCTCTGTGGAAGTTTCTGATACTGCTTCTCGTTGGTATCTACGTCAGCTTGAATCTTGTCCTTCACTCCGCCCTTCATCACCGTCAGGATGCATCAACACTCGACCACTCGCCGCTCGTCGTGTCCCGCGAGACGAATCTTCGTTGGTCGCGGATACCCTTTCAGTGTCGAGATCAAGCAAACCAATTTGATTTCATTCAATCTACTTCTCCACAGCATCATCCCGTCGTCTTTTGCTGTCACCGAACGTGGTGTCAATCCCTCTGGGGACACTGCGATGCTTGTGCTGGTGTAGGCGATCGCACGCTCAATCTGCTCCCCAAGGTACACTATGCCTTGCAGCACAATGTTTCGATACAATTGGACTACCCCTTGACAAACGTGGTGGAACTGCCACCCAGTACCGTGTACAAAGATGTCAAGAATACTCCGGCGTGGTTGGCGGACGTCTTGCACTATCGATCCTACGATGTATCCCATCGAACGACTCGAGCACAAGACTGGGGTCTTGAACCAAGTTTTGCTCATTTCTTTGCGACTGATACTGATAGAAGTTTCTCATCCACGGTGTTTGATCCCTGTTGGTTTCATATACTCTTTCAACCGACTGCATCCTTGCAACGAGAACTCCTGTTTCACGAAAAGCAATTGAAACTACACAGTCGAAATGCCAACAACAAGATTATTGGTATTCATTTTCGAACGGGCGACGCCGTTGCCTTTGCCAACAAGACGCAACTTCACGCCGACGTGCGAACGCATGGTCTGCAGGCGGATTTCGAACGCATGCTCGAGTGTGCACGACGCCTTGCCGAGGGCTTGTATCCGCGCGAGGATACGTCTGCCAACAACAACAACAAGAATAGTACTATCATGTACTTTTTGGCGTCCGACCACGAACAAGTCAAACAGCTGGCGCGTGCACAAGGCTTGTACACCACCGACTGTGTACCCTCGTCGTATCTTCATGTTACAGGAGAGTACTGTACGTGGTTGGACCTATTCTTGCTGTCATCTTCCTCTGTAGTACAAGGTCTCGTGATGAATGTCGTGCCAAGCTCTTACAATGGACCGGCAGGACGCATGTCCACCTTGGCGAAGCTCGTGACGAAGGTCAATTTTAATCTGCACAATGCGAGTCATCGATACGAGTGCCACTTGTAAATGTAAAATCTGGGCAGGTTATAGTTCTCTTTAGCCGTAGAGTTCATGCGGATGATACTAGCAGGTAGATCTACTCTCTTCGCGCTTCTGTGAAGCATCAGCGATCCAGACCACGACACGACTCACTCGAAATGTTCGACCTCGCAGATCATGGCAGATACTTGGTACACTTTCTAGACGTCTTTCTACATACGAAGCGTATATACTGCACTAGTCGTATCAAACTTGCTGCCGACGACAATCTGCAACTCTTCTGCTGTTTTCTGTTTCGTCATCACTTTGATGCCGGAAGCAAAGAATATTACAATCAAACTGAAAGCGTGCTGCGTGTTGAACCTTTTATAAACAAAGCTCGCCGTTGAAGAGTGTCGATACGCTCGCGCTGTCTTGTTGGAGTTCCAAAGTCGTTTGTAACTCGTCTTGCATTCATCCCTCCCACCATGGCCACTGCCAGTGAGCTCAACGCGAGCATGGCTCGTTTTGTTCCTGAGCTCAGCAATTCTCCTCATGGAACGTATCCAATGGAAGGTTCAGTGTGGCTGAAACCCAACGAGACGAGTCCGGAAGGAGCGCCGGCGTTCATCGCTAGTCCCAAACAAGGAGAACTCAAACAACACTACGTCTGGGGCCCTGGCACGTATGGCTTTGGTTATTATCATTTGCAGACCAAGGAAGCTTACGTCATTTTGCAGTCTCGTCTGCAGAAAGATGCGGCACCCGATGGCGGAAGCTGCTGCGGTTCTGAAAAGCCAAGCAAAGAGAAGCAAGAGATCCGTGAAATTCGCCAGCTCTTTTACTTTCGTAGCAAGTCACCCAAACCCAACGACCACGAGGCTAGACAGCATGGGTATGACCTCGGAAAAGGCTTCCGTCCAGACACGGACATGGGAATCTTTGATATTAAACCATCGGTACTTAAATAATGAAACTGATACTGGTCGCAGAGTTCATAACGCGTAGAGCTGCCTGGAGCGAGCCTATTTGTCAAGTGTGAGAAACACCCAACCAGTCAGGAATAGAAGCGATAGCAATGTCACTGCATCGAGTCCTCGGCTGGAGCCGAATACTATTCAAAACCTTTGACAGGACCCTGGGCTGGCACGAAACAATGTTCAGCGCCAATCAACCTGTACGAGCCTGGTACTGTTCGTATGGGCACGGCGTCACGACCCTGCTGCTCGAGCACAGGCCAGACGAAGGCGTCTTTGCATCCCAACTCGTACTGTGTCACAGGCACTATAGATGTTTGTCCATCTATGCCCACAATTGCAGAGTTTTTTTTCAGAAAGAGACGCCCGGGCATAAGAAAGGTCCAGTCAAAGGTCATTCTGTCATTCGCCGAGGCATTGTGGTCTTGATTTGTCAGCAGACGAAGACTATAGCTATTAGAGCTAAGACGCGACTCGAGCTTAGGAGGTTGGCGCTGATATTAGTCGGGGCGTCTGTTGGCTAGCGTAGTAGAGTTTTTTTCAAGTTTTATGTCTTATTAACATTGCATAAGCGACGTTCAGTATTCCATTAAACGGTTGTGACTGCAGTGGCGCTGCCCCGTCGCATGATGGTATTGATGTCGTCCAAGACTTGTAGTCGTCGAAGGCTGGCTTGTTTGAATAGACGCTGGACGCGCGATGTCTTCTTCTTGTCGCCGCCACGTTTTCTTTGCGCCTTACCAATCATACCAAACGTGTTGTAGTAGAAATCACTTCCATGTGCTGCTTGTGCGTCATTCATGCCCAGTTCCAAAGCTGCCTCGCGACAGGAACGGTTGACATGTTGGTAGACACGCGACAAAAGTTCGTCGTTATGCTTGCCCTCCTTGTATTGCTGATCTTGTTCGTCCAATACAGCAGAGACAGCTGTCATTTTATTGAGCTGACGTGCACGAGAACCAGTGCGGGTTCGATATTCCAATCCCCTCGGACAGTGTTCGTCGCTGTCAGAGAGGTCCCGTGCGGTGGACATGATACGGACTGTGGTCTGGTACTCGGCACGAATTTGACCGAACTCCTCGCGAGAGTACCACATGCGCGAGACTTCGTGTTGAGATAAGTCGTTGACGTGCTCTACGTCAAAGATATCGATCTCTGGAGCAAATCGCACGGACCTGCGAGGACGTTCTTCTTGGATGGGCGTTTGTTTCTCAAGAGGCCCGGCGTTCGTCTCGATCTCGGCGGAAGAAAGGGAAGAGCAACTGTCTTGCTTCTTCAGACGAAGGGGGTTTTGCTTTATGGCAACCATGATTTCAATGTGCTGTGGGATGAACTTAGACAACAATGAGGGGGGATGCAAACGAGATCGTGTCAATTTGAAATGACACGGAAAAGGAAAAGGCTGAAAGAATTGTGAGCTCAATTTGGTCGGCCCAAGACATTTTCGTCCAAGACTGAGTCATTGGGCATTGTAGCTATGTTTCTACATAATCCACTGGCTGATCCGTGATTGCAAAGTCATTGAAGCATATGTACTCGATGACTCTAATGACTCGGTTGTGCATGACGATGACCGGGCTATTCAATCGTCAATCGTCGGTGAGACCGCTTGGAAGGCGAATTGGAATTGCACACCGCAGTGCCCATCCTTTGCAAGACTGATGTCCCCCTGCACGGTCTGTTCAACGACGCGATGTGGCCGGCGTCATGTTTGGCATTTGACATCACACATCACAGTCTCGACACTCTTTGACGGTACCCTCGTTGCTGCTTCTAAACTGCAGCTGCCCGGCTCCCTCCACCTTACAGAACTGATCCATAGAAACTCCTGAGATCCAGAATGGCATCCTGGATGAGATCGAGTCGACTGATGGCTCGACATACGTTTCAAACAACCCCAATTCGAAGCCATGCTAGTTCTCTGATGACGGCAGTTCGAAATCGTCCATATTCGACGATACCGGAGGATATCGCTGCGTTGGTACAAGAATATACAAAGAAGAAGCAGACTTCCGCCTCTCTGCAGACTCTAATGAAGACGGGGCGAGGTGAATTGCTTGGAAAGACGTACAAGGATGAAGCTATAGAACTCGAGCATCAAGTGGCCACTGAAAGGATCCTGATGCAGGTCGCCAGCTTTATCCGGAAAGAAATGCCAATTCGCTTGGCTCACCGAATACAAGATCTCGATCAAGTCCCGTACATGCGTGATATGCCTTCTGTGCAGACTGTCAAGGGTATCTACATTCAGAGTTTTCTAGAGCTCCTCAAGCAGCCTGCCATCCAGACTCCGGGCGATGAAGAGCTCTTTGCGGAGAGTCTCGAGCAGTTGTACTTGAAACACTCTTCTGTCTTGATTCAGATGGCTCGGGGTGCGTTCGAACTACGCGACGCCGTCAAGTCTGGCGACATTCAGCTGCCCAATAGCAAGAAGAAGCTACTAGACTTTTCTGAACTGGATGGTTGTCATGCATTCCTGGATCGATTCTATATGTCAAGGGTTGGCATGCGAGTTCTTGCTGGACAGTATCTCGCATTGCGAGGAGAGCCACTGCCCGACTATGTCGGGATGATTTGCCAGGCGACTTCTCCGCACGAAATTGTCCAGGCAGCCGGACTCGATGCCACCATGATGTGCGAACGCAAGTATGGCATTGCACCTGACTTGGTAATCAATGGACGAATTGACCTAACATTTCCATACATGCCGACGCATTTACATTACATTCTATTGGAACTGTTGAAGAATGCTATGCGAGCGACGGTGGAGAATCATGGTGTTGACGCAGACGATTATCCTCCCGTGACGGTCATTATCGCGGATGGAACGGAAAACGAGGATGTGGTTATCAAAGTGACGGACGAGGGTGGTGGTATTCCTAGAAGTCAAATGGACAAGATTTGGAGTTATCTCTATACCACTGCCGATCCTTCAGTGCAAGAGGGTTTCATTGCCGACCACAGTGCCGAGTCACCCATTGCTGGCCTAGGTTACGGTCTTCCGATATCTCGATCGTATGCTAGATACTTTGGCGGTGACATTGATCTCATGAGCATGGAAGGGTACGGCACGGATGCCTTTGTCTACTTGCGGCGCTTGGGGAACTCGAGAGAACCGCTTCCACTCTACGATGAGCGGAAGGCCGCAGCAGCGTGAGCGTGGGCTACCCTTCAAGCTTGAAAGGTGTACAATAAATACTACGAGAAATCTAGCTTGCAAACAACAACATTTCTATTTTCTACTAGCCTGGTTGGTCATGTGACCGAATCGTGCTGTCAGTCCTTCTTTGCGCCATCATAGTGGCGTGTGGGAAGCAGCAGCTCCAACGAAAGCGAGATAGTTGAAACTGCAGCAAGGTAGAGGAACAGGATAAGCATCGCCATGCCGTCGCTCGCAGCCAGCGTATTCATCGAGATATTGACCAAACCCGTCAGTAGATTGGCCACGACAAAGACAATTAGTCCGTGTTGATTGATGGCATGCAATATCGGAGGAGTGAAAGTATGAGTCATCGTCGACGTGACCATTTGAATCAGTGCCAACATGGTGACATTGTGTGCCAATGCCCAAGCGCAAAACGAGGCATTTGTGGTGCGCCGTGAGACTTGAATCGCCAAGACACTCGTCAAGAACCAATGGGCACCCCACAGCAGTACTGCTGCCAACCATAGATTCACTGACGTCGAGACGCTTTTATCCTCCCACAGACAGAGTCGTCCTATACATTCGCTACTGAGATAGAGAGCAAGGTATCCAATGCATCCCAGAATGCCCTCTCGATTGGCAGCAAACACCTGACAAAACACGCCGGCGCTGGGTTCTCGATGCTGTCGCGTTCCCTCCTCCACGTAGGTTTGCAATCCTTGTGTCGACAAGGCATATTGATAGAGTATCAGTAGAGCCATAGGTGTCCATATCCCTCGCCGTCTCCTGGATCCCACGAGTGACGCGAGAGGTGTCACCACTGCCAAAGTAAAGAAAAAGTTCCAGTGGACGCCATATTCGGACACATGCTCCTGATACTCCAGTCCCTTGTTGGTAGCCAATCGAATTCCTCCCAGCAACAACAATGGTAGTACTCGTTTTCCCATTGCGAAAAGTATAGTACTAGTCTTCTTCTTCTTCATCCTTGTCTTACCCCTCGCCCTCGACGACGACAGTCCCGCTGCGACAACAAAACTGGCAGCTCCTAGATCCATCCATCCATATCCATAGACTTCCGTCTTGGCGAATCGTCGAGGGAATATGCGAAAGTCGACGGCCAGAATGGCAACAAAGGTCAGAAAGAGTATCGTGGAGCGATAACACGTGAACGTTAGTATCGCAAGACTCCTACTGGTAGTGGGAGTGGCGTTGGATGGCGTCGAGGGAGAGGACGGCGTGTCGTGGAGAAAAAGAGTCAGAGCAGCGACAGAGGCTTCCAGTACGAGCAGTCCCACACCCCAAGGATACAAGTAGCTCGTCTGACAGAGTGCCATGGGTAGCAAGACAGCAGTGGCTTCTAGCAGAGAAGCACTAATGTGCGCCGACGTTCGTCTCCATCGACCCATGGTTTGCGTCCACAAAAACAGACCTACGGGGGACGAGACACATACGACGAGAATTTCCAAGACGGTCGTTCCTGTATGGCCAGTCACGAACGCCTCCTTTTGCTCCTTGAGCGGCATGGTCATGATACTATGGTGAATGGAAGCACGACGGCGAGAGACCGGCACGTCTGATCCTCGTCATGGTCGGTCTAGTCGGCACGCTATGTCACATCACGCTTTCCGGTCCGAACGCCCGCCGGTCAGATGGTATCGCAAACCCGGAAGTGTGAAGTGAGGTTACGCGCGCTTGTTGTTTCTCAACGGCTAGCACACAACGCATTCTTGTTTCTATTGAAAGATCTTGTGTGCATTGCTCACAAGACGCATTCCATAGATTTTGCTGTTGTTTCATACCTTGACCATGACGCAACGAACTCTTCTGTCAATATTGCTTACTTTGACAGCGGCGTTCAACGCTCGCTGGATGCCGGGGACGACGGATGCCGCGGTGGCTCCCATGAATTCAGAAACCAAATTGAATCAAGGAGAAGCTCAGATTGATTGGCTCCGTTCTAGAGGAGGCTACTTCAATCCCAAATTAGAACTCCGACGTATCGACAATTCCGACGATGACTCTCCCATTGGCGTCTTTGCCTCCCAAGACATTCCCGAAAAGGAAACACTCATGGTTCTTCCTCAAGATTGTCTCCTAAAGGCAGGACCAGACTCGGACGACATCTGCGACTTGACGCGCACTCTCATGCATCAACGGGAGCTCGGGGAGGAGTCGGAATTTGCTCCCTATGTACACTATCTCTTGGATGGAGATACATACAAGGGACATTTACCTGCTTCGTGGTCGGACGAGGGGAAGGAACTGTTGACTACCATTATCGGGAGAGAATTGTATCCGACGCGTGCAACCGAAAGTTCCTTTGAAGAGGACTGTGGAGGGAGCGGTAGTAGTGAGGAAGGGGAAGAAATCTACTTGTTGGTCGTTCGACGCAGTTGGGATGATACAATGGTTCCCCTCTATGACATGTTCAACCACCGGAATGCGCCTTGGACGAACGTGTACAGCAACAGTATACACGAAGGAAAGGACGTTACCGCCTTTGCTTCTCGAGATGTCAAAGCTGGAGAAGAAATGTATATATCCTACAATGAATGTGTCGACTGCAAGGAGTTTTCCCTCTCGTATGGACTGCCGCATATGGTCAGGGACTTTGGATTTGTGGAGCAGTATCCAAGGCGTTGGTTGTTTCCGACGGAAGATCCCTATGAAGATATTGTGATGGAACTGGATGAGCAGCCTGGGACAGATCGACTGAAACTAACATGGCTTTCGGAGGAGCCGGATGAGTTTGAGATGAACTTCTTCCGAGGACATCTGCGGCGACTTCGAGATCTCGGCGATTATGTTACATCCAGTGCCGCGGGGATGGCCTCGGACCACGAGAGATCCCTTTGTATGGAGTTCTACGATGCTCTTTTGACAGCACTGGAATATGCGATACAGGAGAGTGGACATGAAGAGGAGGAATGTGTCATTTCCGCCGATGGCGATGTATCCTGTGCGGACGACGAGTCTCGCCTTTACGATGACTTGGAAGAGCCTGGCATTGGACACTATACCGAGGAGGTCTGTTCTACATTGTACAGTCACTGGGAATACGAGGAATGGGACGGTACCGAGTCTCAGTTTCAAACGATAGATTACAAGTACAGCAAAGAGCATGATGATACATGCCTCGCCTTGAATGGCCATCTCCAAGCCTGCTCGAGCTTCCGTCCGCACTACCACGAGGTATTTGTTCACTACCCCGCGCGTTTCGTCGACGAAGTCAAACGGATCGCCTTTATCGGAGGAGGCGACAATATGATAGTTCACGAAATTCTCAAATACCCTTCCCTGGAGCTTGCAGTGGGGCTGGAACTCGATCACAATGTCGTCAGGAGCAGCTTCAAGAACTTTGGTACACAGCCCCACTGGGACGACGAGCGATTGCAGTGGTGGTATGGCGATGCCTCCAAAAGTCTTCTTTTGCTCCCGCAAGAGTATTACGGTACCTTCGATATCGTGCTTCTCGACTTGCAGACTGAAGTCGCCGAGATACTAAAAGTGACCGAGGAACTCAACATCATGGCCGCAGCGCTTCTCCTTCTCAAGAAGGATGGAGTCATTGCAAGGAACGAGGACTGGGAATGGGGAACGGCGAATGCGTTTACCGATTACGCCGTCGATCTGTATTATATTGATGTTCCTTTGCTTTGTAAGCAAGGTATCACCGTGGGTAGCAACACTGTGGATTTGCTCCGAAAGACGCCAAAGGACCATGGAATCGACACGCTGTATCTTCCACCACTAAATGAAGAGGAGAATCAATTCGGTATCTGGTATAACTATGTGAGCAATAGCTCTCATTCACACAAGCTCTGTAGGGCACCTGATGTAGAGCTGAAAAGCTTGGGGGAAGCAGCGATTGGGGGCTTTGGTGTTCTCATGATCCTCGAGGCCGAGGACGCAGAATATCTCAAGAACGCATCACCGTCTTCCCTGAAGAATAGCTTGAGCGCGGCCTTGAAAAATGCAGGCCTAGACGAATTGTCAGTCATGCAGTCCCCTTCTAAAGAAGGGGCAGTCGACGAGCTAGTCTTTGTCCTTCGCGAAGGGTTCGCAGTTGCTCGAACATGGCCCGGTGGCGACTACTGTGCTTTTGACCTTTTGCTTTGGAGTAGCATCGAGAAGCAAGAGGTCGCAAAGAAACACCTTGTCACGGCCGTTGGTAGCACGTCTCCATCCTCGTATCGCATTATCACGGGTGGCATGTTCGGAGCCTCGCCGAAGAAGGGCAACGTGGCGGTCGGGCCCCAGATTACCGACGTGTGCGAACCTCTTCCCGACAGTGCCCGAGGCGCTCTCCCGGAACAGAGTGAGGTGGATTCCCTTCTTGAGGAAAGCTGCCTGATGATAAAAGAAGAAAATACTAGAGTTGTCGCCTTGTGTGGCGAACAGTCGAGCTCGTGCAGCAGCCTGGACTTGCTTGCGAAGACGTTCGAAACGAATGGCTTGGGCCAGAAAGTATTCCCTGTATGGACGTGCCCGAGCGTTGTTGCTGGATCGGAGAGCTCAGCAGACTCCTCGAGGCGCATGTTGAAATGCGAAAGCGATACTCTCCGGCGTCTGGACGAACTGGTTACTTCGGACGGCAAAATCGGCGCCATTGTAATCGACCCAAAGGCGCCGCTTGCCATGGGTCAGATATCCACAAAATTCTAAGTAGAAAGGGCTTGCGATTGGACTTACTCGAGGAAGATCATGCCGTTCTGGCGATATCACTCGATTCGTCTGAATCATGGCACAGAGCACTGTTGGACCGCTTCCGTGCCGACTTAGTCAAGTTTGACCCAGCCTATCGTGCAGAGGTCGTCTTCAACGGCACCGGCACTGGCTTAGAACTGGGTGTGTTTTCGTCGGGAGATGCTCACTTCTATTCGCATCTCGTCGACGTTATTGCGAGGATCGAAACCAAGACCGGTCTCATCGGGGAAGTTCGACGCATCATGAATGGTCTCATGACATATGTTGCAGACTTCGAGCCTTCAGTGACATTTTCACATCAAGACTATGATTCCACACTACCTCTCCAGCAGTGGGTGTCACAGCAACCCATGGGCGAACAAGAACTCATTCAGTTTTCGATAATTCCGGAAACACGGCTCACCGCAGCTTTATTCAAGAATGCCGTTCAGTCTGTATTGGTGGCAGTAGAGGGCATGAGCGCCCAGAGCTCCGACGCCCAGGTTGTGCCTATTGGTGATGGATGCGTCGTGGTCGGGTTTTCATCGCATGGGAGTGCCATCGCGACATGGGATGGCCGGACCGGTATCAGCGTATATTTGTTCGCCTACACCGAAGAAGACGATGGTGGCGAACGAGCTGAAAACTTTGCGGGAGGACTGGTAAAGGCGATCCCTGGGCTAACAGCTACGTCTCACGATGGCTGGCCGCGCGGCATGAACCGAGTCGTCAATTATCCGTGGGACATTGATGACGAAACTCCGCATTGGGCACATTCCTGAGTGCGATACAGCTACTTCTCTAACAGTTCGCATCGTAGAAGAAACTAGCTTCGCGTCGACTGTCTTGTTATGTTAAAATTACTGGTTCGTCACTGTCGTCCTCCCGTAGATCCATGTCTTCCGCCCTGGCGTCTTGCTCGTGTTGGTGTATTGTGGACGCACGCCAGTATCCCAAGATTGCCGCCAGCGCCGTAACTATCACAACAGTTTCGAATACCAAAACATTGTGAAGAGATCCATCTTGATACTCTACACAATACGAGCTCGGTACAGAACACTGGAGTCGAAATGTCATTACGTATCCAACCGCACTCGCAAGCCCATTTTGCAGAATGATATTGGCAAAGGCTCCCTCCTTTTCGTACGAACCAAAGAAATCGGCAAAGGTCGCCTTGAGCGTACTTTCAAACGTGGCACGGCCTGTACCTTGAAGAGCATAGACGAGAAGCAATTTAGCCCACCCCCATTGCGACGAGATATTCGGCTGCAGAACAAAGAGAAATGCCACAAGTAGAAAGCAGATCGCACCCGAAACCAACACTGGTCCCTTTCCGACTCGTTGTGAAACACGTGCCAACACGAGACTCATTATGGCAGCGACAGCGGCCAGCCATGCAGAGAGACTTCCCACATATTTTGAGTCTGGGTCGTTCAAAGCGACCCGCACGACTTGGCCGTTGACATATGAATTCACAAAGGCACCCGCAAATCCAAACACGGCATTCAATCCAATCATGTGCTTCATTTTTCGGGTCCTTCCACAGCAGTAGGCCAGCCGCTGTCACTTTCGCAAATTGGGACTCTGATGAAGTGAACTCTTGGTCAGAGGAAGGGTAGTTACGTACCCAGAGCATACCGATCGTCGATACGATAGCAATGATAGTATACAGCCCAAAGATAGTTTTCCAAGACCAACCTGTGGTTTCCAGTAATAGTCGACAAGGATCGCAAGATGACTTCTTCCACAAGGTAGATGAACGCAAAGATGCCAGCCAAAAATGAAGTTGAGTTCTGTCGGGAGCGGGTTCCCTGATGATTACACGCAGCATGATCTTGTGATGCTTGCGTAAAGAAGGCCCCTTGGCCAGTCCAAATAATCCAGCTCCGATTCCTCCGATCGCGGCCCCCAGAATCACGACAGTCTCCCTACTGTTAGAAGCAGCGGAGGCATACCAGAAACATCCCACATAGGCACAGTACAGGCCCATTCCGGCCATCATGGCATTGCGTCCTCCGATTGTCTTGGTGATATAGGTCGCACCCAACAAGGCGGAAAGCGTGTACGTGAGATACAAGGTACCCGACTGCCAGGCTCCAATGGAACCCAATCGTGCCGTAGCGAGTGCCAGACATGTAACCGTACACCCGTGATTGGCACTGAACAAAATTGTCATTATGATAAAGTTTCGAACAACGCGTCTTTGACAACGCAGGCTGTGACTGAAATCCGCCTCTGTGGTAGTAACGATGATGTTCCGGAGACTTCCACCGTCTTGGAACTGATCAGCAGCATCAGCTTCCTGTTGCGGCGTCGTGGAGGGTACTCGTTCGTAGCTCATTGTGGAAATTTCTTCGTGAAGAGACATTAAATCAATACAATCTGTAGTAAGGTCTTCGATATAGTTCCTGATCAACGTCCAATTGGTCTCCGAAAACGGACACAGCGCCGCATCGTAATCTATATGATGCTGCGGTGTGATCACACTCGCTCATGGTCAAAACATCACAAACAAAATCTCGCGCTGAGTGAGTAACCTTACCTGCGTTTCAGTCGTGACTATATGTGACTGGATCAAAACTGGGTCACGTGTCTCGACACATAAATCAAACATATCGCGCCGCCGACGAGGCCATCACGATGATGATGGTTCTG
>OLMU01003990.1:0-10406 GCA_900291995.1 Licmophora abbreviata | reverse complement strand
GAGACGAAGGTCAAAGTCGAAGAAGGATGGACGAAGGAAATCGCCGTCCCCCACGAATGCCATACCGAAGAAGCCGGCGACGAACTCATGGGCTAGCTTGGTCGCCAGTGGCGGTGACACTCCCAAGACACAATCTCCTGTCCGTGCGCCGCCGAAGGTAGCCGACAAGGAAATGACAAAGGCAGTGCCGCCTCCTAAAGATGTTTCAACGGGGATGAAACCGGCAGCGAGTGAAGCTTCAAAGTCGACGCAGAATCGTCCCAAGCGAGACCCCGAGTGCACGATTGTCATCAAGAACGTGACAGACAACATGAATGAGGGCGATGTGCGGACTCTGTTTGAACCATTTGCGAAAGAAACAAAGGCGAAGATTATGGGAACAAACGTCTCAGGGAGTCGCGGACTGGGATTTGTCGATTTCGACTCGCCGGCTCCGGTGCTCTTGGCTCTGGAACGAAAAGATCAGCTCTCGTTGAATGGGCGCATGCTGGATGTCGAGCAAAAATCTCGTGGCGGACGATCGAGACGTCGCAGTGGATCGCCAAAGGACGGTGGTACTAGTGGAAATGGCTCGAGCGGAGGCCGCCCGTCGTCGCGCAACCGCGGATCCCGAGATCGGGGTGGTGGAGGACGTGCCGGGCGTGGCGGTGGTGGTAATGGGAGGTGAGCAAAGTGAAAGACTGGTATGAGATTGGTTACTGGGCTGGAATGGAGCATCGTCAGATATCAGTGTGTATTGTTGACGAATTGGAGGAGCGTCTCACTGAACGCTTGGTGACCATTACTACGTTTGTTCGGCGTAGGAAGGATTGAAGACATCAATGTGAACGAAAAAAGAAGCAGATCGGAAGGAATGGGCGTGGTGGATTGTGGCTACTATTCAGTGCAGATTTAGATAGAACTAGCACTTCATTAACGTTGAACAGTGTCTTTTCTTTTCGTGCCATGTGTGGCTTCTGACCACAGGTTCAGCTGTTTTCGTGGCAGCATATTTCAAGATTTAGATGGCGGGTGTATGGAGGGAGCACGCAACACACATTAACGATCTCAATATGACGAGCTAAAAGCAAGGTCATGCCACACTGAAATCTAAAGTAGAGAGCCGTATCAGGACGAAGCTATGTTTACAATTCTGGGGTCCCTTGAGGTCGATAGTCTATACGCGTGTCGCGCGAAGCAGCTTAGATAGATCGAAGTTCAGGGTAGTCGGCAACAACATCTCGGGGCGACAATGTCTCGGATCGATCCTCGGGCGTCCACAGAATCTCAGCGCCTTGGAGGCAGTCGTCAACTTTGGCATCTGCAGCAATTTTTCGTAGCGCCTCTTCAACATCGTTGGCCGAGCGAATAGTCGGAACGCTGGTGCTGTCTCCATCGATCGTCAAGAGCAGTGTCACTACAACCATAGTGGCCTTTCCATCTACCCCTCGTGAGCTATCCCCACCTTGACCATAATCGACGCCGCCATATTTGCTCACAGTTTCCCGCTCGAACTTTCCACGCTCCTTGATAGATCGATCGTTGAAATCACGCAATGCCTTGGTCCGATCGCGATAATGCTTGTAGTTGGTCGACGCAGAAACAATCGACGACTTGCGACGCAACAGTTCCAGCGCCACTTGACTCGTTAAGTTCTGAATGCCCACACGGCTGTCAGTACGAGCTGTACGTGACAATCGATCGAGCACTCCCAAGATAGAATTGCGGTCGTCGCGGTTGGGAACTTCCAATGCCACACTGACTTGCACGACTGAGTTTCCGCTCCCCAGTGCTGTGGTTCCGGCGACGTCGCTAAAGACATCTGAATCGCTCCACGAAGTTGTCAGGCCACGTCCACCGCTGCTCACGGCGGATGTCGCAGCCAGCATGAGGCCACCAAACATCAAGAACGTCAAAAGACCAGGACCCCGGTAGCCAATAACGCCTCCTCCACCATAGTATCCAGGAGAGTAGAATGGATTGAAGGACGGGAAAGGACTCACATATGGAGAGACAAAGACACTAGGACCCCTCGAGTAGTATCCGGATCCATATCCAGAACTGAATCCCCGTGAATACCCAGAGCTATAGCCTCGGGAGCTCGGTACCGACATTGATCGGGATGGAGACGAAAAGGAGCCACCCATGCGTCCGCCTGACATGGCAGCAAAGGATGGAAGCGGAGTCAAAACGAGGGACATCGCCAGGGCGGCAATGGCCGCGACCGAAGCTGCATGCTTCTGGTCCTTGAAGTATTTAGCCAGGGCTGGAGTCGGGTCGGTAGATTTCTTCTTTGACATGGTGGGATTGGCCATTGCACCATCGGTGGCGTCGCTCACTACCTCCACGTCGATGAGCTGATCGGGCTGCTCCCAAAGTCGAGTGCGAGGAAGGGCTGGTCGGAAGACGGACGACGTAGGATTGGCCTTGGTCTTGGGCACGGTATGCGTGAATGTTGGCAAAGGTCTGCTAGAGAAGCCCAGCACTCCACGATTATGGCCTGCTGCCATCAAAAAGGCCACCCCGAGGGCTGCAGAGGCGGTTCCAAGACATTTTCGTCGAATCGTAGGCTTTGTAACGGGAAAAGGCATAGTGCTAGCTTGTTTGCGTTGAAGAAATGGTGTCAATAGTGTCATGCTTGACCCAACTCTTACACTTTGTGAGCATATCACGTGTGTGTCAACAAAAGGTTTCGTTTCGAACAAAATTGACTTGATGGCAGCACGTTTTGATACGAATACGTCAGCACGTAGAGCCTTTTACTGGTTCTACGGAAGGATCCAAAAATTGATTCGTGGAAGTGACAGTTTGGAGAGTTCTTTCGACTTCCCGAGGGTGATGCCACCCATTGCTACATACCGGTACACATTTAGTCGACGTGGTTGGCGACCGCAGAAGGATCGTGTCAACGTGTGAGACGTTCTTTGTCGTTTCAGGGAAACTAGTTGATAGCAGTCAAACTAATGAGAGACACACTGCTACAATACATGCCTCACCTAAAGTTCACAATTCAGGAGTACAAGGAGTACACTGGCGAAGCTGGACTATATGTGACGCAAACTACGCCGTAAACGTCCGACTTTCTACACAAGAACTAGCAGGTATCTAGTCTAATTGCAGTATTGATCGACCAGGTCTTCGAATGATTGCCACGGGCTACTTCATCCTGACTATAATCTCTTATTGCTTGCAAATTGCATCCAG
Organism: Licmophora abbreviata; assembly: GCA_900291995.1. Taxonomy (NCBI): domain Eukaryota; phylum Bacillariophyta; class Fragilariophyceae; order Licmophorales; family Licmophoraceae; genus Licmophora; species Licmophora abbreviata. The sequence continues at coordinate 7,223 of OLMU01003990.1, read as the reverse complement.
ACAACGCTTTCACTCACCATGAAATGCATGCGTCTCGCGGTTCTCCCCTGCCGCACTGCGTTCTCGCTGATTGATGGGAAGATAGACTTTGGACACACCTCCCCAAAAGGCAGCGACCGTCCCGATTGTAATACATGTCAACACGGGCAGTGACACGACACAGCCACTGTCCCAACCGTTGGCAGTCGTCGTGAAGGAAGCGGCGGCGTGTGAGAGTAAGACCACCTTCAAGGCAGTTGTTCCACCCTTTTTGGATCTTTGCAAGAGTGCACCCCACCGTCGATGATGGTAGGTGGAAGAATCTTCTGGTAAGTTCAGTTCACGTTGTCGAAGGCCATAGAATGTCAGTAGCATCCAGACGACGTCGAGAATGCTAAAGAGGAAGGTGTTCAAGGCACTGACCACCAGACTGGGCATTCCGGGACAGCTCGGTTGATACAAGACTCCTAAATTGTTGGATTCGCTCGCCAAGAGAGTTCCATAGAGTAAGACGGCATGCATACCACCAAAGCCGTGCCTGCCGCCAGTCCGCAGGCCCAGTCGTTCAATTCGAGTCGCAGCTTCATGGTTTCTTGAAATTCGTCCGTGTGTTGTTCGTGACGCTGAATGCTGATTTCGATGACTTTCTCGACCGTGTGATAGATTCTGGTAAACGCGCATCTTCCAACGAACTGAGCGAGAATTCCTGGAAGGAGAATGAGAAGGGCGTGGTCGCCCAAGCCGACCAAGTCGAACAAGAACCAAATCAGAGATGCTCCCAGCGAACTCAGCAAAAAGGCAAATGCGGACGTCGTCACGACGATGACAAGCTGGGCCTTGTGATAACACACAACGAAGAGCAACGAAAGGAATGGAGCAAACGCCAGCAAGGCACAGCCCCACGAAAGAGCCGCGGCCGTCATGGTGCGGCGAGGTCTTGTGCGCTAAATCAAATCGCTCAACAACAAGAAATCGAACAATGCTGCTGCGCGCTCTTTTGCCAGCAGATGCGCGCAGAGCTCGAGTCGAATGAGTCAATCATCCGATTTTTGATTCAATCGACTCAGTCGATCCCAACACTAAGACTTTCATGTGATCCAAAACGGGCCACAATTCGATCTTTCGTCACGATGGTACATGCGGCATTCCGATTTACTGACTATTCACAGCACTCTGGAGATTTCTGACTAGCCGGGGTTCAGAATGACAAGCTGCGCAGCAGGGACGGCGGAAATCGGAGCTCTGTCTACGGAGGAGTCTTCTTCCGAACTCACAAGTTCGGGGAAGTCTTCAGTCCATCATCCGTCATTGCCATCACCGGCGTCATCCGCAGAGCCTTTGGACGCATCGGGTGTCTCGGAACACGATCTGGCGAGGAACGACGGGATTGAATCCTGTTTTCATTCAGCTCCAATATCTGAGGAGAAGAGTTCGCATTCGGACGATGATGGCGTTCAAGCTCTGCTGGAAGCTGTGGATGTCTTGTCCAGGCTGGCATCGCTGGATACCTATGACTACACGGCCACGATGATGCCTACCAGTACCTCATCTCAATCAGACTGCCAACATTCAGGCAGCAATGCACTCGCTCTCCAGTCACAGCTGGATAAGCTTTCACTGTCCATCCTCCAGGATTCTCGTATTCCCCACCTATCCCATCACATTCATCGACTGCAGTCGCGGCTCGTGTCTCTCGACGAAGACGCCCAACAGCAGGTGCGTGAGTGGCATTCCTATCAAGAGCAGCTGGAAGAGAAGAATGACCGCATCCGCCTGCTGGAAAAGGCCGTATCAAAATTACACCGCAAGACGCAAAAACTGGAGCACAAACTTCAACGAACGCAGAACGAACGAACGACCATGGCCAAGCACGTGAAGCAGTACATGAATCAAGTCAAGAAGGAAGAAGAGTTGTGTGTGGAGGAGCAGAGTATCGCGAATCAATTACGGGCGCATGAGCGTTTGCTGCGGCTGGAGCACTCGCTGAAGCGTGACTTTCACAGCGAACCGAGTGACTTTGATCTTGCCGGGAACCGAAGTCGGTGCTCGTCGCGGGATACAGTCTTTTCAGATCTCGACATGGCGGGATTGGATCCAATGGAGCAGCTTCCAGATGATTGCGACGAGCATGACTCATATGATCATTCTTCCGTGTCATCAGTATCGACATTGCAATCCTATATAACGGACGATGGTGTTGCGACAGTACGGTACCGAACCGCAAGTGACGAAGTATTGGTATCGCCCCATGATCACAACGACTACCAGCTGACGTTTCCACCGGGAACCAGAATTGGACTGCAATTTCAGAGAATGGTCGTGGAGAAGCGCAAGAAGGGGCTGTTGAATTATCAACTACAGCCGGAAAGTCCAATTGATGGGCGCAATCGAGCGGCGTCTACATCGACGGAGACGACTACTGATGCACCACAGAAAGAAACGAATCTCATTGATACCTTCCTAGGAAAGAATCATCTCCAGAGTGGCTTCGCGCACGGACAGGGTGAAGTTGAGTCACATTCATTTCTTGTATGTGGTCACCATGGGTTTGACCGCAATACCAACGTGCGGCCGCCTCTAGGTGCGCGTCTATTGAAAGTCAACGGCGAGTCCGTGTTCACCTGGACGCTCGACCAGATTTGGGATGCGACACACATCGAAGACGAAAGGCTAGCCATGACCTTTCGAAATGAGCCACTGAGTCGGAAACAGAAGGATTTTCTCAGCAAGGCCATCAAAGCTACCGATCAACAGCACGAGGCAGAAAACGATATTGGATTTCAGGGCTATACAAATACCGGTATTTCCGGTACGTCTGACGGTGAAAAGGACGAGTCTTCCACAGCGAAACGCTCCATGCTGAAGTCCTTTCTGCATTTGAATCAGGCTGGTAGGAATGAGCGGAAAGAAGAGGCGAAGGCGGCTGGCGAGCTGTCGCAAGCTCATGAAGGCGGTGTGTCGGAGAGAGCCGCGACTCCTGGCTCACGGTCCATGCTAATGCCGTTTCTGAATAAAAATCAGAAGACTGCCGGATACACATCGAAAGACTTCAGTCAACCGAAGCCTTCATCGTTGTTTCAAGGCGCAACACATACCACCGACGACAAGCCTGGTGTCGTGCCGGACTTGTCAAAATGCATGTTGACGACACCAACAAAGGAGGCCACTTCTTCAGATACTCCCCCGATTCCGGGAACGCCGCCGTCACAGAAGCTGAAAAAATCTATGGATCGCATGGGGAAAAAGTTCAAAGGCTGGATGTCGTAAAATTTAGAATATTGATGTAGTGTACAACGGGGTGCTGTTCGAAACCTTTCAATTACCACTTTAGGCTACGACCCTTCCAAAAATTGGACGCTGGTCGTTCGGGGACGTTTCTCTCTTCGTCCTATGATACATTCATATTCACCGCCAGAGAGGAAAGCAAGGGGAGATCGTCACGTTGACGCTTGCGGCCGGAGTTTGCTCCACGCCGTGACGAACCAGTCGGTTGAGGCGAGGTCAGACCATTGGCGCCGAGTCCGATCAATGAGCACATTCTCGGTGAGCGATCCTCGATATTTGTCACAGCTGTGTTCCGAACCAGCGCTAGATCCTCTGCGTCGCCTCTCTTGCCATGTGGAGAAGCTTGATGAAGGCAGAGTGAAGCTTTCCATTTCTTTTGAAGAAGCCTCAGCATCTGGAAGAATTCCTTCAAAATGTGTTCGTGCTTCCTCACTAAATCGGGGGGCAGCTTGGGATTCTGAACAGTTTTCCAGCGAATCAACTTTCGCAATTCCATAGTACTGTGGGAGCAGCCATATGCGAAATGGTCGCAGAATTTATCCAACATTTCCATATCCAAAATGTGACAGGCACCTGCGGGAGGAAAGTATCTGCCATCGCCAGGCCTGCCACCGCAAAATAAGCAGGCGAAGCCGGGGGAGCCGATGGCACGCGAGCTGTAGATCCCGATGCGATCAGTCTCGTTGACTTCGCAAAGTGAAATGTGTCGGAGTACCAAATTCAGCAGCGGAGCAGTCGAAAGCTGAAAGTCTAGCAGAGTATTTACCTGCCGCTTCTTCGACAGGGGTACCGTGCATGTCTCAAGGGAACTAGCATGGTGTGATTGACATCTCTTTGGCACATGCGTTTGTGTACCAGACTCAACTGTGGATGATTGGGTGCTATCAAGCATCTTTTCGCTGAGCACATTGGGCTTGCTGTTTTGTTCAACGTTTTCAGAAGGAGCACTTTGGATCGACGACACGGACGCTCGTGGTGAAATGGAAGGTACGGATTCTTGAGGCGACGAGCTGAGAGCCACTTCGTCAAACCCAATTTCTTCTACTGGTAACTCATCTGCGTCATCGTTTGAGCCAGCGCCTTGTGTGAGCTCGTGGCAATCCAGTTGATCGACGAAACGACCGACTGGATGCGACGAAATAGCATGCGATTTGTCGGCTCCAAGCGTATGATCGTTTTCGTCGACTTGGTGCTCAGATGTAGTTTTCGCATGACCCTTCATGCCAAGCTTGCTGTAAGTTTCTAGATCTGGAACCGGACCGAACAGCCTCCTCCGTTTAGACGAGTTGAGTGCATCACCAGCGATGTCCACCTCTGCCATATCACTCTTGCTGTCGTCGCACTCCGAGGACGAACTCGATAACGACTCTTCAGCTGTAGACTCAACAGAGTCGGCATAAGTGGGCTTGGAAAGCAAGCTGTCGTACCCATGAATTACACTCTGTGGAGGTAACAGAGAAACAAACCCGCCAACTTCTACGTGCTGGCTAGCAGGGGTGGCTGTCTTACAGTTCGCGTTTCGTGTCTTCTCTTGATGTTTCGCTTTCCGTCGTCTTGGTTTTCTGCGAGGGGGTATCTGCCCCACTTTCGGCTCGTCTATTACCGGTGCCGCAGTAACCGACTTCTCTTTTAGAGCAGGATTGTGGTGACTTAACGGCTGCAATCGAATCATCCGCGCCTCTTGGAAATTCTCGATTCCTCTCAAGACTTGAATCACCTCTCCCTTGGTCACGTTGGCATGCTCCATAGCTTCGCGGACGTCACGAGGTGAAAACGTGCAATAGATTTCTTCTTGGGCACGCTGCTTGCCGAGCCATTGCTGCATTGTGTCGGCATCAATCGTCTGCGTCCCTGACCACAGGAGGTGTTCCGAAAGTTCCCACTGATAGACAAACGAAATCTTGTAATATTTCTTCACGACGTCTAGCGACGCAATCAGTTCCTTCATGCAGTGAAGACAGAACGGCAGATAGACAACCCCACGTCCAGCCTTGCTACTGTGATAACTCGTTGTGTCATTTTCATCAGGATACTCCAGAAACGCCGCCAGCTGCGGCAGCGTGGAGCGAAAGAAACTTCGCGCCCAGTGACTCATGGTCCAGCTACCTTTCGGAATCCAGAAGTAGTCGAGTATTATTTGCTGAAATCGAACAGATTCTCCAAAGTTCTTTTGTAGCGATCGAATGAAGGATGAAGTTCGGTTAAAATTGGCGTGAACGTGCTGTTGAGGATGATAGGAGGCGGCGGCTTCTTGGGAAACAGTGTAAGCTCGCACATTAAACTCGTTCTCCATAGCCCAAATCCGGCTCAGGTCCCGCCCATCCATTTCGGTCAAAATGTTTCGCCGGACACACTCTACCACTAGTTCAGTGGATGAAGACCGCCCCGGAACCAATAGACGGTCCATAAGTTCCTCCGAGTAGTCCTCGTTTTCCATGTGCGTCCGAATGTCGGGGTACGAAATGCCCAGGCATAGTACTTTGGGGCGATTCTCAGTTTTGGAAGACTCTGGGTGAGCCTCGTCGCTTCCTGAGTCGTCTGCGGTCTTTCTCTCATCCTTCTTTGCGACGTCGGATGCCAAAAGAGACTGGAGGCCACCGTCGACGGCCAAAGTTGATAACATCATTCTTGATGGACGTCTTTAGTGCGTTGCGCCATCTTTTCTTTTGCATTGCTGTCTCCCGATCTCGTCGTCGTCATCGCGCCATCTCGAATTTCAATTCGAAATGTCTTTTACGCTTGCGTGGACAAAGCTAATTTTATTTGTATTCCGCGCGGGTCAGGCCGAAAAAAGTCGACTCGACTCCTAGACTCAGTCGACTGAGTTGCGTTGCTACAAACATTACTGTGATGGACCTGTGGGCGTCTCATCGTTATTGTTGCTCGGATTGAGGAATAAGGCAGTCTCTCAAGCACACGCCACTATCTCTAGTACGAATTCCCAAGCGCCAGCGAAACCCAAGTGCGTCTCAACGCGTACTCCTAGTACAATGAGTCTCTCTTTTTAGAAGATGAACAGACAAAAGGTGGGGTCGTTCGGTGGCACATTTCGTGGCCATGGCGTCAAAAGATTCAAGTTGTTGTCGTTAGTTGGATCGACGCGTTGTTGCGAGGGGCTTGACGGTAGTATCAGGTCTTGTCGACAGCAAGGGCAGGAAGAGTGTGTGTGCATCCATTCTCGTAGACATGTTTCATGGAAGCGGTGTCGACAGGCATTTTTGCTATGTGAAAGTGTATTCCCCGGTTCTGCGGAGAAAGACGAGTGGCGACGAAATCAAACCGTTAGTAACGCGAACGAAAGAACCGGTAGAGAAACAACTTATTTCCTGCTGACGTTCCAACACACATACCGAAATCCATGAGGCAGATCGGGCATGAGCAGTCGTCAGGCGGCATTCGATCGACCTCTTCGCTAGAAATCTTCCACGAATGTAGGGACGCTGTAATTGCCTCCGGTGGGTTTCGTGTAGCCTTCTTCTTCCTGTCGCTTGTGGTCGCATTGCTCGTCGTCGTCGTAGGATCATCGTCGTTGATCCAGTCTTCCAATCCTTGTTGGTAAAAGCGAGATTGCGGGTCACAGAAGATGCATGTCACAAGAATGGTGACGACAAGGGCAAGGGCAGTAACCCAATACGCATGATACACATCAGCAGCGCTAAGTCGGACATCAAATGAGTCAATTGGATCAGTTTCCCCGAAATTATCATCATCGAACGCCGAAGTGACATCATCAGACATCACGGCATGCTGACTGAAACACTGACAATTCCTTCCTCCAGAAAGTCTCAAGTATGGCTCCAGTAAGTCGGAAAGAAACATGGTGCTACGGTGATCGTACCGCAGTAGTGAACCTGTTGCCTTGCGATGAATTAGAACAGCGGTGCGTTCTGGTGGTGTTCTCCAAGAGCAACAGAAGAAGTGTGATGTTGATGGCGCGCTGTGATGGGTTGACACTGTGA
>OLMU01003961.1:0-31762 GCA_900291995.1 Licmophora abbreviata | reverse complement strand
ATCATGGTTCGAGTCTTTCTGAAAGGCGGCGTCTGGAAAAACAGCGAAGATGAGATTCTAAAGGCGGCCGTCATGAAGTACGGCAAGCAACAGTGGGCGCGGGTGGCGTCCTTGCTCAACCGCAAGTCTGCCAAACAGTGCAAAGCCCGATGGCACGAATGGTTGGATCCCAGTGTTCGAAAAGTCGAATGGAGTCGTGCCGAGGAGGAGAAATTGCTGCATCTTGCCAAACTGATGCCGGCACAGTGGAAAACGATTGCCCCGCTGGTGGGACGAACTGCCACACAATGTCAAGAGCACTACGAACAGCTCCTCGATGAAGCCGCTGCAGGAAAAGCAGAGGACGGCGCTGCCACTGATTCCACAAGTACACTCCGCTCGTCTCACCAACTCCGTCCTGGTCAGATTGATTCTCATCCGGAAACGAAACCGGCTCGTCCTGATCCTATCGATATGGACGAAGACGAGATTGAAATGTTGCAAGAAGCCCGCGCCCGACTGGCCAATACCCAGGGCAAAAAAGCAAAGCGCAAGGCACGAGAGAAAATGCTGCATGAAGCAAAACGGCTTGCGGAACTGCAGAAACGACGGGAATTGAAGCAAGCGGGCTTGTTGAGTAGTGCGGCCTTGAAGAAGAGCCGTAAGAACAAGAAGGAGATCGATTTGGGAGTTGAAATCCCCTTCCACAAGCCAGCGCCTGCGGGCTTTCATGATGTGTCGAGGGAAGACACGAGGGCAGATCAAATTCGCAACAAACGATTGAAGCAAGTGGATTACCAGCGAATCAACGAAGCGCAGTATAGGACGCGTGATCGGGAAGCGTCGCAAGCCAAGAAAAAAGAAGAAGCGCGGCTCCGAGCTTTGGAGCGCAGTAATATGCAGTATGCGGTCGCGCAAGTTAGCAAACAAAATGATCCAATGGCGGTACGCAAGCGGGGAGTGCTGGAGCTACCGGCGCCGAGTGTGAGTGATCAAGAATTGGCGCAGCTGGCAAAATTGCAAGCGAAGGCCATGGAAGGACCGGAGGCTTCTGCCGGCGGGAGTGACGCGACACAGGCTCTTATGGGAGACTACTCGAATCGTCCTCTGCCTACTCCAATGCGTACACCCATGACGCAGTCAGGGTCGACGCAGGAGAGCATTCTTCGGGAAGCAAGCAACTTGCGCAGATTGGAACAAGGACAGACGCCGCTGCTGGGTGGCGACGACGCTATGCACCTCGACGATCCCATCAACGAAAGTCGCAAAGAGGTCGCTGCTCTGACGGCTGCCACCCCACGATTGCCATCGTCTGCCACGCCCATGTCAGTCGCCCCTCGCGATGAGCTGGGACTCAACGCGGGAAACTCGTTGAAGCGTCCGTACTCTGAACTACGAAGTGACGATGCGTCTGTGTCCGCTTCGACGTTTGCTTCTTCGACAATGTCGATTCGCGAACTAGCAAGAGAAGAACGACGTGCCGCCAAGAAGGCTCGTCAAGACCTAGAGGCAGCACTGGCGGCCTTGCCCTCTCCACAGTTTGACTATGAGCTGGCAGCTCCGGCAGAGTTGGATATCGATGACAACACCCGAATGGTAGAAACGGTCATGGAAGACGATGCCGCCGACTTGGAAGCTGCAGAGCGAGCTCGCCTGCAGAAAGAAGCTGAGAAATTGTATGAGGCGCGTTCCAGTGTCGTCAGACGGGCTGAGCTTCCTCGACCGGATGGTGCCATTTCACACAGTACAATTGCTTATAGCGATGATCCAGTGGAGCGACTCATTCAAGAGGAAATGACGACGCTTTTGCGGCACGACGCCCATGCCTTTCCGGTAGTTCCCACAGGAGGGAACGAGTCGGATGGCAAGAAGAAAAAGAAGCGCAAAAGGACAGAAACAACTGTTTCTCCTGCTACACCGGTTGACTACTTGCCTGAGGAAGCTCTGGACGAGGCTCGAAATTTGCTAAGCACCGAATCGGAAACATTGTACAGTCAGATGGTACGGACGGCATTATCTCGCAACCAGATGACCTCCGAGTCGGCAGAGCAAGCACTTGTACAGGAAAATCTTGCGTCGGGTGCATTGGGTGTGGACGGTTTCGCCTACACTCAACCGGAGGGATGGGTTCGCTCGACGGACGATGCAGTTGCTATTCGCTCGAGGAAGCTCGAGTTTGAAACACTTGAAGAAGCAAGTGCTGTCTTGCGCAAGCGTAACGAGAAACTCGAGTCTAAACTCATTGTAAGGCATGGAGGGTATGCGAAGCGAGCCGAAGCCATCCGGGAGTCGGTTCTGTCGAACTTTGCTGAGCATCGCAATGCAGAGATCGAAGAATCGGTCTTCATCAATCTTCAGACGCACGAAGTGCGAGGGAGTTTTCGTCGGATCGAACGTCTGAATGATGAGATTACGCAATTGAAGGAAGAGGAAACCTTTGCCCAGAAGCGCTACGGGGATCTTCTGCTTGAGAGGAAGAGACTAGCTGTAAAGCTACGTGACACTTAAGGTTAACCGCACTGCTACGTAACGCATTGATTAGCTGCTCTGTGACCAAGTACTATGATACCTATGAAGATCGTACTAGCCCCGTGGGGTTTCACACATGGCACACCGTCTCCCGCCAGTATTTTCATATGTGCAAGTCGGACAAGCCCACTGAGACGAGCGATTAGCCCCCGTTGATGTTCCCCGGTCATCATCCCTGTCGTCCAGCGCTAACGAGTCTCGCGCATGCTCTTCATGTTCATCCCACAACGCAGCATTTTCTTCGAAGGCTTCGGATGGGAGGTTCAGACCCGCTCGCACCGCCGTTTGAGGGAAAAGTTCCTGAACAACTGACTGGCCAGTTTGTGAGAGCACCACCTGGGGTGTCCCGCGAGGAGTGTTTCCTAAGGTAAGCGTCTCCTGGGACTGATGTGGGGGCGAGGCATGAGCCTGGGCCCTCTTTAACAAGTTCTCCTCTCTCTTCTCGTCGTTGAGAATCGTCAGCATCAAGTGCGAGAAATCCTGTCGTTTTTCAGAGGTACCGGCAGTCAAGAACAAAATCTGGGTCTGTGTTGCTCGCAAATGTGCTCTGGCTACAATGTCACTCAAATGCTCCGTCACGATTTCGAGGTCTGCTTGAAACTGTTCAAACGTCATCTTTTCGCGCTGTCGCAGTTTTACCAGTCGACCATCACGCATGGTGAGTAGTGGTGGGTATCGGAAGTACGCAAAGGCATAGCTGTGCCTGAGCACTGATCGGCACTCCACTAGCTCCGTGAATGCTGCGTGAAGAAACGAAAGTCCTAAGCTCGAGACACAGGGATCGAGCTTTAGAAGGGGAAATGGTATGGCGGAATCAAGCCAACGAACATCTAGTCACATCACTCACCTCTCCCGCCAAAGTCGAAATGATGGTCGGCAAGGAACTCACGCGCTGCGTCGACAACAGGCGCAAGCCGGGAACAGACCGTGTCGCCCATGCGCTGTTCTAGGGTTGCGCTTTCACCGTGAGCATCCCATCGCTGATAATGGTGCAACAACCTAGATTTCGGTGAACGAGTCTTCGTGAGTGCCTCCTTGCAAGAAAACTACAAGCACACCGCCATAGACTCAATGGTGATCATCTCTTACCTTTCCATGTCACGTTTCTTCTTGCGAGTGATATAGTTTGCGTGCATGGCGGTCCCGTATCGCAATTCTCTATTCGCGGTATCGACGTCGACCTCTAGGTCTTCCGCGCTCAAAGGAGGAGGCTTGTCAGCATAGAACTCGTGGTCCGCTTCCTCTTGCCACTTGTTGCATCGGAAGAAGCCGCCAGTTGCTGTGTTGTGAAGCTTCCAGTCTTGTCGACATATCCAACAAAACTCATACTTGCACCGTCGGTTTTTACAAGTCATATGGTTGCAGCCGTCGAGTTTTTCAATGGGCGCTTCGCATTTCGGGCACGGCCTTGTGTTTGTCTTTAACCACAGCTGCTGCGCTACATCCTCGTATTTCTTCCCGTCGATATCAACCTCCGAGCCTATTTCTTCAGATACCATTGACTTCCAGCGCTCAAGCAATTCGCATTTTGCAGGCCAATGCGCTCCGTACGCACCACATGAAAAACAGAATCGATGCGCCTTAAGTGGCTGACACGAATCTCTCGACAAAGACGTATAGTTGAAGTCCCTGACTCCATCATACGTCATGGGAATGTTATCGCTCTCAGGAAAGCTATCCATTGGTTCACAAGAAGTGCAGACGGCTCCCATATAGTCCACAAGATCGGGATAAATTTCCGCCGACTCTACAATGTCTGGCAGCATCCGTTTTACCACTCCCGTACAGCCAGGGTGTGGGCAAAACCGAAGGTCTTTCGTACTCAAAACGAAATTATCAATCGCAGCCTCGACCAGAGTTCTATACACACCAATTCCTGAAGACAGATCACTGAGCTCCTGGGGAGCCAACAGAGAGGTGCATTGATGGTGAGGGCAGGAAACGCATAAGCCTTCTTCTCTTGAAATGGAGCTCTGCTGAATGTATTCGCCGAGGCACTCTCTACAAAAGCCGTGCCTGCAATTCTTCAAATCCGTCCACTCCAATGGCCTCATTTCAAAGTCTTCAAAACAAATAAGGCAACGTCTTGTCGTCTCCCCATCAGTCTCCGTATATGACGTGATTGATACTCCAACCTCGTTCATTGCCGCTTCCGGGTCGAGGTTGTTTCGAAATGCGGTCACAGCCGCGCCAATATCGAAATCATATGAAAGAAGGAACTTCTCTGCATGACACGCTTGAAGTCTCCAATCGCTCATCTTCTCCTTTCCTGGCCCGTAAATCGAGCCAATTTCTGGAGTGTCTTCTTCCGCATCAGCAGACGGGCGTTTAGCATCGTTTAATTGGTTCTGATAAGTCGAAATGCCGGTATGTGTTTGTAAACCCGGGCCTGCCTTTGATTTGATGTCTTGAATTTCGTTTGTACAGTTCTGCTCCGTTGATATGCCTGTGCTCGTGTCCGTGTCTAAAGAACTGCATGTCTCTGACTTGAATTCGTCCTTTGTCCTATTTGAACAGATGTGACCCTTCAAAATGTCTGCATCGGTGTCTAAACTTGGGTATGATCGGTTCTGATCCTTCGGAATTCTTGTAGCTGTGTCTGAAGATAAGATTGCCTCCGACTTGATTTCGTCCGGAGCCCCTAGTTCAAAATTTGTCGAACTTGAGGTATCCTGTTCTAGAACCGATTCTTTCTCTGGTTCGACGTCGTTCAGAACGCTTCTATTCTGATCTGTTGCCAGCTCTGCTGTTGAATTTACACTTGTATCGTCCTGTGGCGAAACTTCGTCAAGACAGGTTTGCTTTTGGTCCTTCGATAGACCGGCCTTTGGGTTTCGGTCCTGATCTGTCACTGATTCGACATCGTTCGAACTGTATGCTTTCGCATCAACTGGAGCGCCCACCTCTGAGTCCACGCATGCGTCTTTATCCGGTTCAATCTCGTTCAAAAGCGTTCTGTTTTCATCCAGCGACGGGGCTACTTCTGGGTCATCTGTCACTGATTCGACATCGTCCGGAATGTATGTTTTTGAATTCACTGGCGCGCCTACCTCTGGGTCCGCACATGCATCTTTCTCCGGTTCAATCTCGTTCAAAATCGTTCTGTTTTCATCTAGAGACGGGGCTACTTCTGGATCAGATTCAATCGATATTCCACGGTTGTGGTGCCCGCACCGGTCCGTTTCTGGCTTCACAATTCTATTCTGCACTTGTGCCTCACCTCTATCGAGCGCGGATAGAAAGCCCCCTCCTCTGGTATCATCAAGATTTTCGTCAATTGTGGATTCTGTTTCATTTACAGCAGATGCGTTCATGCCAATATCTGGGGCTTGATCGAGCTCGTCGATCGCAGCACTAGCTGCCACTCTGTCACAGACTTCAGTGGTTGGTCGGCTCTGGAAGCCAGTTCACTGGCATCCTGGTAGCTCATGCGATCTTCGATGATAGCCCGCATCCTATCTAGCGCCAGAAAGATCCGTGCCTCTCGTTCTTCCTGAACTTCCCCCCGTGTCCATGTCGCATACAGGCAATAGGGCTCCTGTAACCTCTTCCGGCTGTGGTGCCACCTTCGTCCGCTGGACGGATCGCGTTCCTCAGTGTTCAAGCTGTTGCTGACCGTATCGCCAGCGTCCACACTAGCCATTAGCTCATCATCCATTCCATATGGGTCAACAAAAAGCAGAGCGCGTGCCTCGAGTCGAGCAGATAAATCATGGTGACCTTGCTCGCCTGCTAGTTCACATGGAGTTCGGCTCGTCTCGTCGACAACGGTCAACATTGTGCCGAAAGAGGAAACAAGTGTCATACAAACGTCGCCTCGACCCAGTTCTGCAGCATAATGCAAAGCGGTACGTTCGCGCTCATCGACCGTGTTCACAGAAGTTCCTTCACCTGCAGACGGTGATCCATCTTCGGGATGACACCATGACATGACGGCGAGGACGGTATCCATACGCTCTGCTTCTAGAGCATCCATAAGCGCCACATCGAGCTTTGGAGCATTGATCGCCAAGTTTGTCTTTTCTGATCCCACTAAACGTTTCTTGTCTGGGTGACGACGCGTTTGGTTGAAGAAACGGCCCACAGCCTGTGCAGCGGTTTTGGTTGACGCCGACATGGTCGGTATCGGGAATGATGGGTCCGTTCTTTCGCTTTCGGTCAGAGGTGCTCGAATTCCAGCACCCTCCTTTTCGTTCCTTTCGCTTTCTCTTCTATCCGATAATCCATTGGAGTTACGCCACGCTCTCATCTGTTCTTCTTCCGCTCTGGTCAAGCCCCCGGCTGCCATGTGCAACGTTGTCCGCAGCTTCCCATTCCGGTAGTTTGGACTCCCACCGGTGGCTAGCATCATCCTGACCAGTGTAGCACTGCCAATTCGAGCCGCCTCGTGCAATGGAGTGGTTGTCGTGTCTAGCTGAAAAGAAGGCTCCGAATCAACACCTGACTCGACACTTCCCTCGTCGTCGGCAGGGACGCTGCGAGCTGCCCCGAGCCTAAACGTCAACCCGGAATTCAGTACGTGATTTCGTCTCTTCTTCTTCTTCTTCTTGGCATCATCTGTTGTCTTACTATGTAGCTCATCGACGTTGTAACTGTCAGACGGGCTTTTGACATCGTCAGGGAGGAAAGGATCTGATGGGTGCAGGCAAGCTTGTAGAAGGCGCGACTGATCGTCGTTTTGCTCATGCCTGTTGGACAGACTTTGCTCCGAGTCTACTGCTGGTCGCCGCCCATTGATCTTGTTGTTACCTTTTGTCTGTAAGAGAGCTCCAAGTTTTCGCATCGCCACTGGACGAGCTTTGAGACGTTCCTGCTTCGCTTGTTGGCGTGCCGCCTCTTCTTCGAGTCGCGCTTGCTGGGCCTGTGCGGCTTCCTCGGCGACCCACGTTTCGAAGTCGGTGCGTGTCGCCGTGTAGGCCCGAAGCGCATCCTCGGCATTCTCTTCTCGGAAGGCATGCCACAGGCGCCGTCTCAAGTAGCGAACGGCAATGTCGTGTGACGACGACGGCGACGGAAGCGACGACATTTTGTCTTACAGCGACACGAAACCTATAGAATCCAAAATTTAGAATCAGTATCTATGAGGAATGCCGGTCCCAAACCTTCCAGGTAAAGTGAAGGACCCTCTCCAGTGAAATTACGCCAAGTTTCTCAACTCCGGGCCACGAGTTGAAACGGAGCTTCCCTTTTGTTCTTCTGTGGACGAGATCGTGGAGACACGAACGATTGAGAGGGTGAGATGCGACGCGTCGTGACAGTAACGCTTTCGTGAAAGAGGCTTTCCCGCCAAATCCCTCACACGCGCAGTATGTCACAGTGACGTCATATCGGCTCCTCACCACATCGTTGATGGAGTCTCGTTCTTGAGTTCTCGCTCAAAGGACCCAGAGACCTTAGTTCTTGATGGTTTCTTCTCATCCGCATGACAATTCGACGACAAGAACAAACGTATCTCTAGCAGATTGGGTATCATCGGACTTGTTTTATTGTCTCAGTTAGAACTTCGGAAGCAAATTTTGAGTCTCCGGGTCATTTAATGACGTACTTTACAAGAATCCTTAGAACTCACATCTCGGCGCTGATCCCTGATGTTTCAGTGTGATTTTGAGATTGTGTGACGGATCAATTCATCATCGCCCCCATTATCTACTTCAATTTGACCATGTGTCACTGCTTATTGCGTCTGTTGGTGCTGTTGACTTGCTGGTTGCCATTGTTGGCCAGTCCGTTTCGTTTCAAAACTTACCATTTCCAACCGTATCCCCATCGTGCAGTCGACGACTCCATTACTGATGTTTTCCGGAGCGGCGATGCAGCAGATAGGAAAGCTCTCAATATTCGAGGAGGAACTGTTAGCGCAGAATGTGGCGCTGACTCGAATGCCGTGGTGGCTGCCAAGATGGCTGCCAACGCAGCCTTGGAAACGGGTGTCATGATTGGATTGATGCGTGCCACCGAAGTCGCCGCACCCAGGGTCAATAAATGGCTCGGTAGCGTCAATATTCCAAGTCAAGCGCTAGGACTTCCCCTGCTGCAGTGGATGTCGACAGTCTTTGTCGTCTTTAGTTCCAGTACACTGGCCTCTTGGATCAAGGGAGGCGTTTCGGCTGCGACGAACCAAACGATGAAACCCAATGTCGTTCCGGGAGATTCGGGCTGGTACAGCAGCTTGAAGAAACCGTGGTTCAATCCTCCTGGATGGCTCTTTCCCATAATGTGGTTGATAGTCAGCAAGCCAACTCAGCTCGTTGCCGTTCGCAGGTTATTGCTTCCAAAGTCGCCATCCACCCCTGTGCCCTACTGGCCGGCGTTGACCGTCTACTGTGCCCATTTGTCGCTCGGTGATGCGTGGAATGAAGTCTTCTTTGGCTGCCAGCGCGTAGGCTTGGGCTCCTATGTCATTGGTGCGTTCTACGCCATGCTCTTGACCAGTGCGAAACTTATATACGATGTTGATAAGACCGCGGGGAAATGCATGCTCCCGACATGCGGTTGGGTAACGATTGCCACAGCGCTCAACATTTCCATCTACAGTATGAACCGAAATGGTGGAAAGTAGTAGACAGGTACAACTAGAAGCCGATGTGTCTGCATCATGTTCATACGTTGAATGGATTACTCGTAGTGTACCGATGTAAATAGCACATATACAACACAAAGAGAGAGATAGAAAACCCTACTGAATATCAAAAGAACACTTTTCCTTTTCTAGCAGCTCGCTCATAGGCGCTGGCAAGCGGTGGCGGCGATAAGTCCTCTGGAGGAGTAACTAAAAAATAAAAAGAGACATGAATGAGAAGATGTCTTTTGCGAGACGTCTCGCACCAGTAAAGGTGGTATAGTTTCGCGGCACGGCCATCCACGACCTACCTTCACCTCGGAGCGGGAGGCCCATAAGGTTGGCGGCTTCCTTCTCATTTAGATCCCCTCGTCTAAACACAATACAAGTACAGGTTACAGTGAGCACATCGCCGCTTTTTCAAATATTCTTGTACACGCACACTACTGACGCCACACTCTGACGTACCCCAACAAGTACGAAATCTTGCATGCCGTCGCTTCAACCGTCATGTCACCAGCCGAAATGACGCCAGCGCTCGCTAACGCATGTCCCGTCGCATAGTGCCCCATCATGACACTTCCTGAATGACACTGCGTCGACGCCACCACCATAACGCCTTTACTCGTCGCATCTGCCAAGAGCTGAATGAACGATTCCTTGACCGACGGGATGTTGCCGGTACCGTACAGTTGCAAAACGAGCGCCCGAAGCTTGTTACCCTCCACCGACGACTCAATCATGTGTCTAATCATACCATCGTCAAAACCAGGGACGAGTCGGAGCGTCAAGAGCCTCGTGTCCATGGCAGTATGGACACGCAATGCCCCACGAGCTGGCGGCAGTTGCAAGTGGTCATTCTCGTCAATAGTAATTCCAATCGTCGCCAACGGCGCAATATTGGGCGAATCAAACGCAAGCAGCTTGTGCGTATTCACTTTGGTCGATCGACATGCCCGCAAGAGACGATCATGAAAGAAAATGGACACCTCGTTGATGGTATCGCGTGCCGCAAAGATAAGAGCCATAATAACATTGCGTCTCGCGTCATTATAAGGTTCGCAAAAAGGAATCTGACTGCCAGTAAAGATGACAGGCTTTCCCAAATTTTCCAGCATAAATGACAGTGCCGTGGCCATGTATGCCATGGTGTCCGTACCGGTACAGACAACAAAGCCATCAAAGTGCAAATAATTTGCTTTGATGTCGTTCGCAACGGTCGCCCAATCGGCCGGACCGAGATCCGACGAGTCGTGAAAGGGCGTGTACTCGTGTGCGACGACCTCCGGCATGTTTTCATCATTGAGTTCGTTCATCTTTTTCAAGTAATTGATCAAGGCTCCCTCGACTGGTGCCAGAGCTCCTCCCCGCGACTGGTCCGGCGCCATAGTTAGTGTTCCTCCTGTACAGAGGCTACATATATTGATAGAACAAGAGATGGGAAGAGCAGCGGTTAGTGACGAGACTATCAGCACACTCACGTAGAGAAAAATCGTCCCACACGTCTGCCTCTTGTGCACTCACACCAGCACACGCTTCTTTCGTCGACCATCCTGGTCATGCAGTGCAATCTGCGGAATGAACAGGGAACTCTTGGCATGCTTGATCATTTGTCCGTCCTCAGTTTGCATTTCTGTATCATCGTCGTCATGTACAATGCCACCACCAAACAACGGTCCTGCCGGTTTCTGTAGAGGCTTGTCTGCTAACAACTTGAGCTCTTCCGACTTGGACGAAACCGTCCGCGACGAATTGTGGCGCGTGCTCTGTTGCCGCTGCGTTTCGAAGTGCGACGGATTGTTGACCATATCCGTTGACACAATGACTCGCGACGTGACAGTCGAAGTAGGATTGGAAGCGCTACTAGTCTTCCATCGTCGAACTGAGCGACGAGCAGCAGCGTTATTGGAGCATTCCAGAGACTCGTGAAGCCGGTGCGAAAGTTCCAAATTGTGATCTGAATTTCCCGCCCAAACTCTCAATTGACGACGCGAGGAGTCACGAAAAGCCACCCGACGTATCAGAGGGTGTCTATATAGCGAGCTGTGCACCAATTTCACCGTGAAAGGCGCCCGAGGAACGCTCATGGTCGTCAGCAACACCAAGCACGAAAAGCAATGTTGTGTGTTGCGTTCCAAATCGCGGATAGGAACCTAGTGGCGCGGCCGACAAAGCCCCCCCCCCCCCGCGTCCCGGATAAGACACACAGTACAGAAAAGTGTCAACGAAGGCATCTACAAGTTCATCTAAAGCTAGGTAGTCAATGACGTCATACGATGACGTACACACGAGCAAAATGAGCCCGCGCACGTTGAGCATCATCCGCGAAGCCCCCTCATCGTCATTGGTGGTACTACGCCTATCCGCCAATGTTCACAAGACGTCAAAGCGAGATCGCTACCTGTCATAAGATACAACTTCTACTGAGTAATCGAATAGCAATTTTCGTCTCTAGAGTAGAGAGAAGTAGAGTACCTGGTACATAGATTGATCGCCGCCGTTGCTTTGCCAATGAGTAGAAACATGCACGCCAGTCGCAATCAATATCTAAGCACCCATTGCGATACCTCCATCCACATTGAAGCAGTGTCCCGTAATGTAGTCAGCAGCCGGATCCAAAGCCAAGAACGAAGTCAATCCTGCCACTTCTTCTGGCTTTCCGAGTCGCTTCAATGGAATGCCCTGCGTCACCTTTTCCAAGTAAGCCTCGTCCAACTTGGCCGTCATGTCTGTCTCGATGAAGCCTGGACAGACACAGTTCACAGTCACACTTCGCGTCGAAAACTCCTTGGCATTGCTCATGGTCAATCCAATGACACCACCCTTGGCTGCCGCATAGTTGGCTTGTCCAGGATTCCCAATCTGACCCACGACGGAACTAATGTTGATGATACGGCCTGTACGCTTCTTGGACGCAAGCTTGAAGAATGCCTGCGTGCAGTAGAAGACGCCGCTCAAGTTGATGTCGATGACATCCTGCCATTGCTGTGGCTTCATGCGCATCACGAGCGTGTCCTTGGTGATGCCGGCATTGTTGATGAGGACATCGCAGGTACCGTAGGCTTCGACAATTTCTTCAAACATTCTCTTGATTTCATCCGGCTTGGAGCCTGTAGGTCAGGAAGATGGTACGAGTTAGTCATCGTTTTTTTTCTTTCTCGGCACGAAGTCAATCACACCACCAGATACACTCACTGTCAGCTTGGACGGCAATGGCATCACCACCGGCACTCTTGATTTCATCGACTGTCGCTTCGGCTGTCTCCTTACTGCCATCGCTGACATAGTTGACGACTAGTTTCTGTCCCCTCTTTCCAAGATCCAAGGCAATGGACTTGCCCAGTCCACGAGACGAACCCGTAACCAGAATCACCTTGGCATCATCGGCTACCATGCGCAGGGAAGTGGCAGCGGATGTAGCTGCCGTGCGAGGACCAAAGGCCACCGGAGTGGCCGGGGCAAAAGCAGACGTCGTCACAGCCGAAACAGCGACTAAAGCAGCAGTAAGGAACTTCATGGTGGCGGTGATTAGGGATACGACAGAGAAATGATGTGTTCGGTGGAGCTTAGACAGCCAAGTCGCCAATGATTGAGGACGTGTACGAGAAGCGAGACACGAGAAACGCGATCTTGTGGCGGGAAAAATTAAAAAAAATGTCTCTGACCACGTACTTGCAGTCTGGCCGTCACTCAAAGGGAGTCTTGCTTGAAGTCTGAAATCTGCTGATTCGTCGGTATACTGATGGCATGCTAGACTATGCATCGTATTCGTCTCTATCTAACAATTCGATTCATTATCTTGCTTGAATAACTTTGACTTGCTACGAGAGGAGCACAGCCTTCACAAAGCTAGTACTCGATCTTCATTCGCCTTGCGGCTCGCGGTCGTGAAGAATGTCCGGATGCGTTTGCTCACTCGTTCCACCATCCTTTGCCAGCTTCTTCTTTTGACTTTTCCTGTGCCTTGGTAGGCGGAGATCCTTTCTTGCTTGAAACTAGTCGGTCTTTTCTCGAGGAAGGCTGTTTCTTGCTCGCATTTATTTGAGACAGCCGATCTCGAAAGGTCGATCCCGTTCCTGTTGCCGCGGGTGGTGTACTGTCCTGCCCAGCTTGTTCGTCGTGCGCCCATGAGATATCCTTCGCTTCATCATCATCGTTGTCATCATTAAATCGACTCATGGCTTCGTCTGCCTTTTCACTCGCCGCCAGGGCCGCACGCTCCGCCGACAGCTTGGTCTTGCTCCAAATTTCCGACGCTTGTTGCCCTGCTGTCTTTGGACGGCCCGCCCATTTTTCCGTCAACATGGACTTGCGGTCTTCTCGCTGCTGTTTGCGTTTCAGAAACTCCTTTTCTCGTTCCTTGCGACGCTTGTCCATTTCACGCTTGTTGACCGGCTGCGGCTTGTTCTTGTCATTGGTGGCTGTGAGATCGTCCAGTGCCTTGTTTGCGGCGCCTTTGGCTTTGGCGATTCCCGAAATCATCGACGCTTCGTTGCCCATGATGAAAAGAGTAGTGAAAAGGTTTGTTTTTAGAAAAGAACAGGAGATATTGAGACAGCAGGAACACGGGGAACCATCGTCGTCAAAACTGCCCCTCCGCCGTGGGAGTCAACCTGTGAAGTTGCTGTCTTCCGCGCTTCTTGTAGACTGTCGTACACTTTCTACGCGATGCATATGGACGCCGCACGGACGACATTGGAGGGAGACTTCTGGCCGTCGTCCGAGTTAAAAATCCACGCAGCTCGCGCGCGCAGCCGAGCCACATCCACAATTTCCAAGACAATTTGTTTCGACCAAATTCGACATGACGATGAACTGCTGCATCAGCAAGATGTCGCTCCTTAGTCGGCACACGAAGTCGCTTCTTGCATGCAGCACTCGAGGTTTATCATGCTGGAGAGGCATGCAGGCAGCTGAGTTCTCATCTCAGGCCACGACGTCTCGCCGCAACGATGCAGAAATAGTCACATTCCTGGGCCTCAACAATCTCGCCGACAATCCTGGTGCTGTCAAGAAGGTTCGTCACTGTATCGATGCATATAAACTCTTGTTTTCCTCAGGAATCTGTCCTCATCGTGTTTCCCTCCTCTCTTATTTTGATTTATCATAGAAGCGTCGCATTGGGAGAGGCATCGGATCCTCCAAAGGTAAAACGTCGGGACGCGGACACAAGGGACAAAAGTCGAGGTCCGGCGGCAGCATTCATCCCATGTTTGAAGGTGGACAAACCAAACTTTTCAAGCTCCTTCCCAAACGAGGTTTCGTGAACAAACGACATGGTGAGCCCATGGCACCTGTGAATCTTGGAATGCTACAAGATTATGTCGAAATGGGGCGGTTGGATGCGGGGCGACTTCTCACCATGAGGGATCTGGTGGATGCTGGAATGTTGACGACCACTAGTATCAAACATGGAGTCAAGTTGCTGGCCAAGGGCAAGGAGCGATTGACGTCACCCCTAAAACTCGAAATATCCCGTGCCTCGAAAAGTGCCATTCAAGCCGTGGAGGATGTTGGCGGCGAAGTCACCACGGTTCATTACAATCGACTCGCACTGCGTGCACTACTGAAACCTGAAACGTTCTCCACGATTCCACGACGAGCCAGGCCACCGCCGCGGCTTATGTCATATTATACACATTGGAAGAATCGTGGGTACCTCAGTCCGCAAGCACAAATGCGAAAGTTGTTGAACGAGCGGGAGCAAGTTGATGGTACGAACGAGTAAGGAAGGTCGTAGCTACAATGTGTGCGGTCTTAGTGTTCAGTACACTACGACAGTTATGATATAGCCCCTTGATACTGTTGCTTTCACAATTTTTCATCCCCTATGGCCCCTACCCCTATCGTGGCTGTAGTGTTACCAAGAGACGCGGCCCGTCCTTCTCTCTCGGGTGACTTGGCAGCAGCGACGAGAGACGCCGGAGCGCTCTGTCGCCGTTTCTTGATTGGCCCACCCGAGGTCGATCGTCGACGCCGTCGATTGGTGACGCTTCCATCCGGGTCAATCAATGGACTGCCATCCCACTTCTTAAGTATAATTCCTTCTTGAAGCTGACGACGAGATCGAGCGGTATTGATCATGGTTTGGGCGTGCGATCGAGGCAGCCCATTTTTCTTATCCCACGACTGCAACAACTTCTGGGAGATGGTCGAGTTGCCCATTCTAAGTGACAAGCTACTCGCCACTTGGCTTGTTGAGAGGCGTGCTTCGGGGCCATCGCTGGGGTGCGTTGCGACATCATCGTCTCGTAGACGCTCCATTGATGAGTCTGCCGACGAAACGGAACCCCTGTGGACGGGGAAGGATAGATGGTGGAGTTTCTCTTGCATGGTGCGGGTAAGCTGATCCATCAGCTGCCGGGTACCGCCAGTTTCCATAGCAAGGCTGTCTTGATGTCCACGCCTCGGTCGCACAATTACATCTAGAGGGATGCCACTCTGTTCTTCATTCCTTGACATAACATGGTAGACATTGTAATGTTCTTCCCTGCTTGATTCGTCGTCCCTGGTGGAGCTTAGCTCGTCCATGGAATGAGCTTCTACCGCTTCCATGAGGTGAGCTGTCAACGAGTCTGCCAAGGAGGCCGACTCAGAGACATCGGTTTGATCGGCAGCCAATAGGTCGTTTGGCGACGATGGGCTCATTCTCGCTTCGATGAACACGCGACGAGCTACCTAGAAGATTATGTTACAAGACAAGCTATCTGTTCCCAGCATGCGGCTTGATCCGTCTCAAACTATTCGTGAAATGTACTTTGATCGAGATATGATTATGCACGACCAGGGATGGTTTGATCGGAACACACGGTCACGGTGTTTTGAATTGTGACCCCCAACGTCACAGTTACGATTCGCTTAACGAAATAAGTCATGATAGAATGACTTTATGGGATAGGGCATAATGGCACCTCGACTCACATGAAACACTTAACAAACCTGGTTAACCAAGCATCCCTTACGAGGGTTTCGCTGTTCTTGTAGTCTTAGTCTGGGGATGCCTTCGGTACAGTAAGTGCAGACGAGAGATCGGTGACGCTGCTTAAGTTCTGTAGGCCTGCAACCGTCCACTAAAGTAGTTAGATAAACTGCAATTTAGTAGAGAGACTGGACTCATTCGCCTACTCTTCAAAGTATCGGTTAAAACAATACGATTATACTAA
Source organism: Licmophora abbreviata (assembly GCA_900291995.1). Lineage (NCBI taxonomy): Eukaryota > Bacillariophyta > Fragilariophyceae > Licmophorales > Licmophoraceae > Licmophora > Licmophora abbreviata. The sequence goes on along the minus strand of OLMU01003961.1, from coordinate 15,532 downwards.
CAACGCCATGTTTGATTGTTCAGTACTCACACAGACTTCAGGCAACAAAAAGAAAGTTGCACGGGTCGACTTCCGTGTGCATCTCGATAACAATACTTCCACAAATTTAATAATGCTGACTGACTTGACTTTCTTCGTCGGCAAAGCTAGTGACCTCTGCAAGTGCCCAGGCGCGCTCCGATAGGGAGGCAGTCGCTGGGTTCTTCAATAGCATCTCGCGCTCTTCGACATCCTTGGAATCGGCCAACAGTCCGACCAGTTCCTTTGCAGTCAAACCGGCAAAGTGTCCACCCTCTTCACCAGGAATATCCAAAGTGTCCACGACCATTCCCACGCGAACGATACCTTTCATTGGCGAATCGTCATGGAGACGCGAGACAATCGGCGGAGTGCCCTTGAAACTAATACCGAGCTTTCCAGCGGGGAGAGTGATATCTTTCTCGTCGGGCAGAACCATCTGTTTCATGCTCATGGACTTCGTATTTGGGTTTTTCAACATCACAGTGCGCCCCTCCGTGTCGGCAGACTCTGAAAGGGCGCTGACAAGCTCATGGGTAGTCATACCACTCATGACGGTGCCATCCGTGAGGGTCAACATGTCAATCGCCATCAACGGGATGAACTCGTCGACAACAGGGGATTCGGGGCTCAGCTTGCTGATGACTGGCGGGGAGCCCTTGAAGCTCACACCCAACTTTCCAGATGGAAGAGTGACCTCCTTCGTGTCGGGCATCACTGTCATCTCCTGCGTTGCGGGGTTCTTCAGAACCAGGACACGCTCTTCGCTGTCAAACGACTTGGCCAAAACGTTAACCAGACCGCGGACATCCATGTCAATAAACTTGGTGGCCCCGACTGTGATCGAGTCAACGGCCATTCCTTCCGATACTTCCTTTCTGATTGCAGAATCGCGGTTGATCTTGGTAATGACGGGCGGCTTGCCTTTGAAGACGACCCCCAACTTTCCGGGCGGAAGGGCGACCTCGGCCATATCTGGAATAGCCATGGACCCCTTCTTCGTCATAACGGCGGTTTCAGGGTTCTTGAAGAGAAGAGTGCGTCCTTCGGACTCGATAGCGTAGTTGAGCTCGAACGTCAACTCTTGAGTCGTCATTTCGCAGAGAGTCTCTCCGTCCTCGAGAGTCAGCACGTCGACGACCATGCCTTCCATGATTTCGTCCTTAATTGGAGAGTCGTCCTTGATTTTCTTCACGAGAGGTGGAGTACCCTTGAAGATGACACCCAGCTTGCCAGCAGGCGCGGAAACTAGTTTCTCGTCCGGCATGATGATCGGCGCTGGCTTGTTGATACAGACCATGGAGCGTCCCTCCGACAGGAATGTGTCGTCAAGGACATCGCAGGCCTCGTCGCCATCTAGCTCGTCGTATTCCATGCCATCTTCCAGTTCAATGGTGTGTAGCTCGTGACCCGGACGCAGCTTGCCTGCCAGTGGAGAGTCCTCTTTGACTTCGATGATCATGGCCGGCTCGCCACGGAAGACAAGTCCCAACTTGGCTTTACCGCCCTTAGGGAGGAGAACCTTGGTGGTCGGCATTGTGGAAAGAGTTGAATTAGCCTCGCTTTTTAGAACCACCTTGCGTCCCTCAACGTCAGCGGAGTTGCCAAGGGCTGATGCCATGTCGCTGGGTGAAAGGCCAGAGAATTCGGTGCCATCGGGCAGGATGAGAGTATCGGCGACCATGCCAACACGGAACGTGTTGCGGACAGGAGATGTTTCAGTCAGACGGGAGATCAAGGAGCGCTTGCCCTTGAAGATGACACCAATCGCTCCAGAGGGTAGGGTCACTTCCTTGGACATGGGAGTGGTGTACGACTTTGGCGAAAGAGTCATGGTGGCCGGGTTCAAGAGCTTGAGAGTACGCTTGTCGGTCTCGTTGTCCTTGAGGGCAGTGATAACCTCTTCGGTCGAGTAGCCCGTCATGACGGTACCATCTTCGAGGGTTAGGGAATCCACGGCGAGTCCGATACGGATTTTGGAGTGAAGCGGCGACTCAGCATCGATCTTGGTAACTGTCGGCGGATTGCCCTCGATTGAGGCCTTGACGTCGCCTACGGGAAGGGCGACGACGGTCGAATCAGGCAATCCCATCTTGAAGCGAATCTTACGCCCTTCCTCTTCAGAATACTCTCCGAGCGTCGAAACTAGTTCGTTGGTGCTCAAGTCCTCAAAAACGGTACCATCCTTCAGGTACAATGCGACAAAGATAAAGCCTTCCTTGACCTTTCCGCTGAGTGGCGACTCCGGAGTGAGCTTCATCACCGTCGGAGGGGAGCCTTTGAAGGTGATCCCCAGTTTGCCCGGGGGTAAGGGCATCTTGACAGCAGGACCCATGGTGTGTGTTGCTTGTGCTTGCTCAGCAGTCAATGAACCTCAAACAAGGTGTCTCTTTCTGCATTTCGTGTGTGGTGCGTGAGACGCACGCCGCGAGTGCCGGAAAATATCCAGAGGTTCACGCGAATCTTTGTTGAGCAAAATTTGGAACGTTATGAATGTATTCCTCTTACTATATTTTAAAAGATTTTATACCTTAATAACCCTATAAACTTTAGTATTCAAAAATGTCAATTTGTGCCGGCGTAGCCATGGCCGCTACTCAGCGGTTCAGGCACCCAGCAGGGTTGGGTTCGAGATTGGGGCCACCGGCAAATAGCTTCCAAGACTTCAGGTGACCTAAAATTGACCTATCGCAGCTGTGTAAGTTACGCTAAAGGGGGTCTTTGTAAAGATTTGCTAGCATACGGGACGTGCTGGCTAGTAATGATGCCGTTCAACCGGCCTCCAATGACCAAAAGTCAGAAGTCACATTGCGTCATCACCCTATGAGAGAAATTTAGCTAAAAATTGAAAATGCTCTCGCCAACCGTCGCTTTCTCTCAAAAGTCTCATCGGGTTTTGAGTTTTGTCGACCAAACAACCCACAACATTCGCATTGCCTTTTTGTCTCTTGTAGCGTCTGACAGCAGCGTGTCAAGTTCACGACAGCTCTTGACGCCAGTTCACGACAGCATCTTCTCACAGTTCCCCTCGAAACTTCCTATACATGACCTTGGAATCATTGGCAACGCAAGTCGGCGCGCTGGTTGGAACGAGTATCATTCTGTACGTCGCGACGTCTCCTGGCAAGACTCCTCACGACCGCGATGCCAACGAACGAACAGACGTAAACAGCGTCGGCAGTGGACAATCAGAATTACAAGGAGTCAAGCGCTATTCCTCCTACCATAGAAGACGTTATTCTTCCATGGTATCCTCGTCGTCCTTGCAGTGAGGACTGAAATTCCGCGACGACTTCTTTGGCACGACAACGGCGAGGTCTGCTGAGCTCGAAACACGCTCGCATCGTTATTTGTTATTTTTGAACGTGTTTTCCCGCCAAGCCTGTCTTGAATAGAATCACCGTAGATTTGTAAATAGAAACCTTGAACCTACTCTCAGAATTATAGACAATTGTCGAGATCAGCACCGTGGTATCCACAGATGAAAAACCCATAGCGAAGTACTACTCGAAGAGTCAGTCCCCTGAAAGACAGCTTGAGCGAGCCGCACTCTGCAGCCGATCCCATAGTTCACTCGTCCTCCTCGTCAACTCCTAATTTCCAGTCTGTCTTCTGACCATACTCGTAAAGGTCTGTTAAGACCTGTTCAAACGTCCCGCTCGCTTCAAATTCCTGCGCTTTCTGCAACAACTCGTACGCAGCCCGGGCGTCCTCCACCGAGTCGTGTACGTCTTGCTGCATGTCGCGTTTCAAAACAAAATTCGTCAGGAACCGCAGCGATACATATCGCATGTTGCGCTTGTGGTAGAGTTCCACCGTGTCGATAATCTGACTTGGCGGTACATACAGATTGGCGGTGAGAAAGTCCTGACTTAGACCGTGACCCACAAAAATACATCCTCTGCGGGACCGTCGATAGCAAGATGACAGCAGAAAACACCGTGAGACACTTTATCCCATGATAAGAACAGTAAACAAAAAAACCCATTGCTTTTACCTTTCTTGCAGAAAGCGTAGCTTGAGGTAAGCGCTACGAGTCGAAATGAGATGGTGAGGACTTGTCTTTGGGTCCAAGTCGCCCTCCACGATACCACTGAAGCGCGTCAGATAGTCGACCACTGGCTCTCGCGGCAGAACATGATCGTCAATGAGAATCTTCCGGGTGGCGCAGGATAGAATCGAGATGCGTGCCAGAGCGTAACGCATCTCACGAGCCGTCACCTTGGATCCAGCGTCCGTTAACACTGACTCTTCTTCTTGAAGTGATACGAACTCGGCATCGAATGCGACCAAGTCACCCTTCCCAGGAAGTTCTGCAAACGAAACGGCCGTTGTTAACGCGAAAGCTTAATCCCAAGCAGAGCACGCGGAGAGAATACTACTTACCGCTTGAAAGCATGACCGCATAGGACGAGTGTTCGCCGGTCGAAAGAGAACGTGTCTGCAATACCGCTGGGGGCAGATGTGGTCGCTCTGTCAACGTCTCCTCCGGTTTCTTCTTGCGTCGGCCTATAGCACTGACCTCATCAGCGTCAATGGCTCGAAATACAACTAGACTAGGTTCCTTGAACGGGACGTGAAAGGCTCTGGCGTCTTCAACCACAGTCTTGGAGACGACAAACCCATTGAATATGACCCAATCGTCTCCCGATGATTCCTCGCTGGACCACGAAGCTAGTTGCTCCGCCACTCTCTCAGCTCGCTTGCGAAATACTTCTCCGCCCGTCTTTGCAGTGAGAGTCCATCGGTCTACAGTAGAATCGGCTCCCTTCTCATTCGCAAGGCGTTCCGCTTCCCCAACTTGCTTCTGCAGGGCGAGCCGTTTGTAGGTAGACGGCTGTCGTACGTGCAGTACGTGATGTCCCTTGCTCCTATCAGTAGACCAAGCATCGAGCTGCTCCTCGACAGCCGGGTCCATTTCGTCTCGAACAAACGAAAGGACGGCATCAAGTCGATACCTTCGCCTTGAAGACCCATGTTGTTCCTCGGACACGAGTTTTGCTACATCTGAAGGAATGCTCGACTTCCCTTGAATTGTCCTCCAAATCTCTTCGCCCGATTCCTCTTTAACAAGCTCCCGAACGGTCACGTTCCCATCTTTCTGCATTTCGACCTCTACACTCTCTGGTAGCCAGTGTGATTTGTCAGACCCACCAGAACCTCGCCAGATTGACAATCCCTCCTCTTCTTTCCTCCCCGCGCAAGCACACGACAGTGACAGCACATATGGCAACGAAGTAACGATCTTACGCTGCACAATCGTTTCGTATGCTTTCGCGACAGAGCTCCAAGCACGAAGCCGTGTCTCTCGACAGAGGGCGTGCTGGAGAACTTCCCCAAACGAAGGATGCGTTGAATTGTTTCTCAAGAAAGGTTCGTAAGCCAAAGTCACAGTCAAGTGTCGTTGCGACGACATAGTCGGCGGGCTCGACCCTGTAATGAATTCGTTCGCACTGACGAAGTTCAGTCCATGCAGAGAGTCGAGAAGCTTGCCGGAGTCGGCGTTCTTCTTTCCGGAAAGTTCTTTGTCCAAGTGATGCAGGAGAAACCTGTAGAATGCCTCGGGACGACGAGCCCTATCAACAGCCTCGGGAGATCCATCGACGAGTGCCAGGGCTTCGGCTTCGGGCATGACAGCAAACGAAGTGATGAAGTTGGCGGGAGTCATGGCGCCGATGCGCGGACTTAGATTTTCACCCGGATGCACCAAGGCATAGCGAGACATGCTTTCAATTTGATGAAATAGGAATCCAAGCTCCATGCTCATCGATGAGGCTGGAAATGGAAACATAAAGACGATATGAGAAAGGTATCAGGCGACTTAACCAACGCCATTATCACCGTTGTAACTCACCCTTTTCACTGGCAGAAACAATCATAGCCGATCTGACCTGGGGCTCAAAATAAAGCATTACCAGTACCCCCACGACGTATGAGTTTGGCATGAAGAGGGAATAGTCCCATCCCGGCCACAGACCGGTATCGTTGTGTTCCGCGTGATCGAAGTGTGACCCGGCTACGAACGAGGGACGCAGTGTCAAACGATACCGACTCGGTATCAGGGTTTCTTCTGTGCCACTGCCGCTATTCTGTGGGACGAAACCAAACAGGTGAGGAAGATGCATTCCAGTGTGGCTTGACGATCTAAATGGCTCGAACTCACCAATCCAACGGTTGAATTCTGGTTGTGACGCGTCTTCCCCCTTCCGATTTGTTTTCGATTCGCATCGTCATCGTAACATAGTTCTGCAAGTAATTTGGAGTAAAGTAGCTTGTTTGGGTTCAGTAGAGGCCTTATCTCCTCCTTTTGTCGAGAGCTGTCATGCTTCGCCAACAAATCGACATCGAAATTGGAAACCGGCACAGTGGCCAAGAAATCACCTTCGTGGCGGACAGCCACGCTCGTCAGCTTTTCGGATACGTTCCGCTTACTCGAGGCCACCAGAACTCTTTGGGCCGACTGAACAAAAGCACTAGTCCCCATTCTGGCCTTGTCTGTGTTGGACACGGCAGGGTTTGCGCAGAGAAGGTACGAAGAGAAAATTGACTTCATCTGTTCGTTTGCTCCGGCGCGAACGCCCGGGTCGAAAGATCGAAGCATCGAAGGAGGTATCGATACTGCAGGCCTCTCAGGCGTATAACTTGGTACAACAAGAGGATCTTTCTCGTAGAGAGTACTCTTGTCGAACCCCCTTAGCTCGTATTGCAGAACGTTGCTCTGAGATGTTCCAAGAGCTAGGCGATCGTCGGACACGTGCATTGCTGTAATGGATTCTCCAGGAGAAAGTTGAGGCATCAGAAAGCTCGCTGGATCGTCATTCGCTTGGTCGAAAGGTACAATGATCTGCATCCCGCCTTCTTTTTGGCCGCTTGCCACTAGAATTCGGTTCGACGGTTGGCTCTGTACGTCAGGGAGGAAGGAAATGAAGCGGGGGCCGCCTCGTATACCAGAAAATGAATGTACAACTCCACCACGACCCAAGTATCGGACGTCGTACAGAAGTACGTGCTGATCGGGATAGGCGTATGGCGTGGTTCCAACCGATGCCGACGGTCGCGACGCAAAGCCCGTGGTGCACATGAGATTGCCATCCTGCGACACGGCGACATTCGTCACACCACCGCTGTGGCTCTTTATTTTCGCGAGTTCGCTGCCTCCACGCTTTCGCCACGAGCCATCCAACAGCCTAATTGTACCATCGGAACAGCCAGCGACAATGGTTTGTTTGTGATAGTTCGTTGCGAGGCTCATGACTCCCATCGCCCTACTCTCTGACTCGGATCGGAAGCTATTGGACGAAATGATACGCAGTCCCTGGTATACATCCATGCAGTGGACGTGCGCCTTGTACGATCCCAGAGCCATGCCTCCCACCGATACATGTGCCATGCTGTCATTATGATTAGGGTGGGGCGTTCCACAAACCATGCCCTCAATCTCGTGGTCGCTCATACAGAGCCCACCATGACTGTGCACCCGTACGGCCGATGGCGAGACCGATGCCGCATACCCCTTGAACGGAAGCAGCGTCGTGATTCCCAAATGGAACGACTGTACCCCGAATCCTGCATTAAGGTTTTCGCCGTAAGGAGGTCGGTAGGCATGAGGGGGGAGCTTGGACGGCTTCGGACTGGAAGTGCCCCCACCGCCAAAGAAAGTCTCATAGACAGAACTGAGAGAACTCGCAGTGACCTCGGGATGTCCCGCGCACGACGAGTAAAGCATACCGTCCAGTGTGTTATGCGTTACGAGCATGGAGGCCCGATGACCGAGTCGTCGTTCTGAGGACGACTGCGTGTGCGACGCCACGTATATTGCCGTATACTGATCATCGTACGACAAGGCGCTAATGGGGGCGCCGTACAGCTGCGGCGCCAAGTGGGCTGTGGGATAAAAGTAGCCAGGAGACGCTTCAAGTCGACCCCACTCAGAATATGATGACTGGCTTTGATACTCTTCTCCCATCGAAAACTGCGGTGGGAAGCCTTCATTCTGATGGGATCCGTGTTGATGGTATTGCTGGTTCTGATCCATTGCCCCTCCAGCAGCAGTGTCGTAGTGATCCGCCTGACTGTCAACATAGAATTGAGCTCCGCCCGTGGTATTCGATGGATAGAATGTCCCATGGGATTGCCTCCTGGAGCCTGCGCTCGGATCGAAATTAGAAGCGTTGGCGTTCATGACGAAGATCGTGGCGGTGATGGGGTGTGTCGGGTGGTACCGGTATCCAGGCACTCGATGGCTCTTTCTCGCGAAACGAGGTCAATTCAGTCACTGGAACAACCTCCTACGATTCATAAGGGCTGCAGTCGGCCAGAGTTTCCGTCTGCGATGCAGAGACTATCAAGAAGACGGGGGAGGTCTGTCTGCCACTGAGCCGCTGTGTGTGCAACTATCATGGTCGCCCATTTCCTTTCGAACTTTCAACTTTGCCGCGCCTGACATCTTCTACATCCGGGTTCGACTATGTAACCATCACCGGTACCTTGTACAGAGATTTGGGTGAATCGAATCTAAAGAAGCAAAGAGGCAACGCGACACTTTCACCCCCTTCAGTTGTGCACAGTAGCAAATGATCAGGCCCCTGGACAACGGTGCATCGACATGCATATCCCAATTGTAGTAGCAGGAACAAGACGTGGGGAAGCGCACGGCACTATCGGCCATGGTCTATGTCGCAAAGCTGATACTCTGAACACGTTACAATCAAAATCATCTAATTTACATCATCAAAGGAGCTGCAGGACATCTAAACGGTTTGCATAGCTAAAAATCGTCCATTCACTGAGGTTCGGTCGTCCTCTTCTTGCGAAAGACGCTCTTGAGTTTGGTACCCGCGCCTCGAACTGATTCGCCCACAAGGTTCGCGGGCGTAAAGAACTGCGTCGTATTTCGCTGACGTTTCGCCCGGTTCACCTTTGCTTGGGCCCTACGAATATCGCTGTTAGGGACTCCCGCCGCTTCGAGAATGTCGCATCGCATGTAGTAGTTCAGGACCATCTGGCACATCGTACGACGCTTGGGTCGAGTAGCCTCGTAGTCATCTAACTCTTGACTTGCTCTTTCATTGTAGATCCAGTCAAGCTGAACTGGTGCACCGTATGAGCAAGAGGGATTGTCCCCGAGAGTCATGGCGTAGTCTCGAATCTGCACGGATCCAAAAGACACTTGGAGAAGTCTTCCCGAACTTCTCTTACGCAATGGCATGGAGGGGCTCTTCACCGTTTGCGACGCGCTTCTGGCGGTGCTCAGGCCCATATGAACCATGCAAGCGTCTTCTAGCTAACTTTCTTCGCCGTTCGGGCCTTCAATGTGGTATGTAGGACCCGGGGAGGCATCAGAACTTATTTCGCCATGGGGACCGACGAAAGATTGTAGACGAGCAGTCCTCCTCAATGAATTGCAATGATTGTTTAACAGTTAAGGTGAATTTTGTTAACCAGAGAAATGTCTGCGACATGTCATATTCGGCCATTTCAGGTACTCTCCTACGTGGTGTCGCTCGTTCGCATGTCGCTTTCTTTGTAGACCATGTTTCGAGCCCCAAGCTCCAGTAAAATGCCCCCCCCCCCCCTCTCAGCCCTAAGTTGGGATCATGGGCCTACAAGTAGTCTACTTGCGGGTAGCAGGGGTCTACTGGTTTTCCAAATATCATATGAATAGTCTACCTGTCCGAGTTTCTTTCGCAGTCATTGTGGGCTTGGAACGGGGCTTGCGTGTTTGGAACGGGAACCATGGCGGCGAAACGACGATTCACTTTTTACAAAACTATGTTCTACCCAAACCTTGTAGCTGTACCGGTACAATCTGCCGCGACACAATGATCCAGGACGCCTTCAGCTTCTGTCGTCACTAAGACTGACGCCGAAATCGACAGTGAGAGACCAAACTAGCTAGCTGGTTTGTAACGCTATTGCTCTGCTTCTTGTGCTTCCTGTTGATCGCCCGTCTCTTCGGGTGCCGCTTCCAACAAGCGCAGCAGCGCTTCCTCGCTTAGTTGCGGATCATGAGCTATATCCAACAACCAGTTTATGATATCGAGAGGATCACTCAGCCTTCCTGCCCCATCACCAAACTCGTCACGCACGTCATAACGCACCGGCTTGTGTTTCTCGTCTCCTCGCGGAAAGTAGTAGACATCCGGGACTTCATCCACGTCAAGATGCAACTCTTTCGTAATAACTGCATTTTGTGTTACATCCATCTTGGCTAGATCAAGAAAAGCGTCCCACTTCATGCGATGGATAAGACGAGACAGTGTGTTCCACAGAACCGAGAACCGTTTGCAGTGACCACACGATGGCGCAAACATCAACAGTAGTGTGTGCTTGTCTGTCGTATCCAAGACTGCAGGACGAAACGTGTCTCCCGTGATAATCTGAACGTTGCTCTTGTTACGACGCAAAGGTTCCTTGATCGAACGAACAAAAGGAGAAAGACGCCCTTGCCAAAAGTAATCGAGAAACGCGTCGATAGCAGATGGGTCCTCCTCAATGGAAGTGGCATTCATGTAGTACTTGAGAGTGCCATCGTCCCGCTGATCCGTCACCATTAGTGCTGGCAAGATCGATGACACATTCTCTTCTTTTGAGTCGGACGACACTGTCAGTGCATCAAGCGGCGTCCAAATGTCCATGCCGAACGTCGTCATGATTCGAGTTTCCGTATGCGGTACAACTAGACACACTAACCCCGTTCCTTGTCGCTTTTGTGATTGACAAGCTTTTCGAAACATGCGAATGGAAGTCTTTACGCCACCGTTTTCATCTTCGGCAGCGAGCGGAACAAACAAGACTGCGTGGACCTTGCGATATGCGGCAAAGGCAATCGGTGCGACGCTGACGCGGTCAAACCAAAGTAGCGACGGCGTCGAATAAACTTCGATAAATTGTTGTATCGACGTAGTGTCCTGTTGACGATGTCGTACTACGGCATTTTGTCGCCAGTGCCTCTTCCAATTACCACTGTGAGACGGAACCAGAATTGCCACCGTGTCAGTCGTTGCAAACAAGTCTTGGTCCCCACAATCATGATCATCATCATTGTGTTCCACGGAGAAAAAGACCACATCGCGTCGCGTCGAAATCGAATCCGCCGCGGCATCGTAGGAATCCTGTCCCACGGGAGTGTCAGCGTCGTCATTTATTCCTCCACCATGTTGTCGACGACGACATTGTACAAAGACGACAAATGGATCTGATTCATCCCCGCCCTTCTCCTTCTTATTGTTATGGCTGTCTGTATCCATGAGCCATGCAATCGTTTCACGTTCCTGCCTAGTAAAGTCTGGATGAATTGGAGGAGACACGTGCCGAAAGAGTCCTGGTCCGTGACGATAGAGCAGTTCGTCCATCATTGCGGTGGAGGGTACGGCCCACACTGTCCCAAAGACTGTGCGATACCACGCGTGAAGAATAGTGTGATACAAGTCATCGGTCGTCGATTGCAGACCAGCATAGTCCATCATCCAGACGTCGTCGTCGTCGTCCTTACTTTTTTCTTCAGTGTTGTCAGCAGCGGCAGTATCGGAGGGGATGAACCACAGCAAGGTGGGATAGGACTCAATATGCAATGTTTTCATCCACGATGCCTCGAGTCGTGTCGCGTCCAGTTTGGCAATACGGGGCGGCAATAGTACTGTTGCATCGCCGTCAGTGTCATCGTCTAATGATGACGATGACACTTGGAGTAGCGACTCGACATACAGATTGACGCGGACGGCAACCTCTTCCAGTTTAGCCAAGAGAGTCATGCTATGCGAGCATGTCGGTGAGTATAACGCCACTAGCAGTAATGGACTATTGTCTAGTTTGAGTGCATCAGGAATGTGTTCGACTGAAAGAATGAAAAAGAAGCAATTTAGACGTCGAATTTGGAGAGTGAGTGAATTCGAAATTGACACAGTAGACACCAGACGTCCTTGTACTAGGCACCCTAGTTTCACATCCTGCCTTGCGATTTTCGTCGTACCTTGTGTCAATACTAAAATCCCGTCTTCTTCCTTTAACACATGAACGGGAAGAAAGGCCTCTGCCGTACTGTTGCTGTCGTTATTGTCAACTTTGTTGGACAATGACTCGGTGGACGATGGATCGATCGCGCCGGCGTTTGCTTCTTTTTCGCCCGTTTCATCGCATACGACTAGTACAACGAGCAGAAACAGTACACCTACTACTGCCCACGAAGCTAGACAACGACGAGGCTGACGTCGTCCAGGACAGAGCGTGGGCGAGGATGATGCCATCTTGCCATTGTCGTCGTTCAAGAAATTGTGGGCGCGCGACGAGCGAAAAAGTGAAAAAGTCGCAGAGTGGACAGTCTCATAACCCAACGCATCCTGGCCCTTCATTTTGACGAGCGCCCAAAACTTCAAATTCCAAATTCGCAATCCGCTCACGCGGACGATGAGATAATATGTTGCGAGAGACGCTGAACTTCAAATTAGACTTGAACTCTAAATCATCATCATTGTTCAAAATGAGACTCGTCAGAATACTCAGCTCTCTGTGGGCTGCGGAGATAATGATGATGGCAGGCCATCTGAACTGTAACTTTGGTCGTGCTGCAGCATTTGTTCCTTGGACCGGTGTTTCGAAAACGACCCCGACGGCCTCGAGAAGAGCGACGACGCCTGGCATGTCTTCCACGTCCTTGCTGTCATCGACAACGATTTCAACCGACTATGACGTTGTGAAGGTCGACCTGGCCGATGGACGGGACTATCCAATCTACATTGGAGCAGGATTCTCGGACGAGGAAGGTACGTGTTAGCATAGTCTCTACAGTATGATCCTGAAGTGTCCTTTAATTTTGTATGATAACAAGCTTCGAAGACACGATCGATTCATTCCACTGTTGTGAACTTGCTTACGCATCTTCTATTTTTTGAAACGTAGCATCATCGCTCTTGCAGTCACATGTACACGGAAGCAAAGTTCTTATCGTTACCAATGATCGGATTGCTCCCATGTACCTAGAACGCTACGAGAAGCTCTTTGCACATCAAAATAATGACAAAGCAGCATTGGATGTGTCGACTCTTGTACTTCCTGATGGAGAAGAAAACAAAAGTATGGAAGTAATGGGACAAGTATTGGACAAGGCCTTGGAGCTGGCCTTGGATCGCAAGGTCACCTTTGTGGCTCTCGGAGGCGGCGTGATTGGAGACATGGTAGGCTTTGCGGCTGCAATCTACCAACGAGGTGTCAATTTCATCCAAGTGCCCACCACCGTCATGGCCATGGTCGATAGCAGCGTCGGAGGCAAAACGGGAGTCAACCATCCACTCGGAAAGAACATGGTAGGAGCCTTCCATCAGCCGCAGTGTGTCTTTGTCGATACGGATACCTTGGGGACGCTGCCCGATCGGGAGTTGCAGTCGGGTATCAGCGAAATTATCAAATACGGTTTGATTCGAGATTCGGACTTCTTTGAATGGCAAGAAGAACACATGAACGAAATACTGCAGCGGGATCCCAAAGCCTTGCGGTTTGCAATTAAGCGGTCGTGCGAGAACAAGGCAGCGGTTGTCAAGGCGGATGAAAAGGAGGCGGGACTGCGGGCGACGCTCAACTTGGGACATACCTTTGGACATGCCATCGAAAATGGTTCCGGATATGGCACTTGGTTGCATGGAGAGGCTGTCGCTATTGGGACAGCCATGGCGGCAACCATGAGTGCTCGTACAGGATGGATCGAACCAGATTTGGTCGAACGCATCTATGCGATACTGCATCGTGCCAATCTTCCGACTGAGCTACCGGTTGACTCGCCTATGGACCGCGAGACGTTCCTGAAGCTCATGAGTGTCGATAAGAAGGTTGCCAATGGACAGCTTCGATTGATTCTTCTAAAGGGGCCGCTGGGAGACTGTGTCTTTACAGGCGACTTTGACCAAAATGCTATGGTGCAGACCATTGACGAGTTTGTAGCCGAGTGTTCAGGAGCACAACCAGTATAAAAGTAGGAAAGTTGGGCCGTTACTATCGTACTTGTGCACCTGGCATTATATATATACATGGAACTTCGTGGTAGGGTCAGTACATATTGACATTGTAGTCTAGTTGGGTGATACGGTTGCTATCACATGAATGAGTACTTCGCCGTAATAATAATACCACCCAGAGTGGGTCGTACATATCAACTCAATTCTTGCTTGGGCCACGAGACGGTCGCTGCACGTTGCCCTCTCTACCTACTCTCCCACGAACTGGGACATTGCACAAGTACACAAAACACACTACAGTACCTGTAGCTGGCTATGAAGTACGATATGATACGAGATAGAGCCTACACGAATGATACTGGTACCCACCCTTCGCAAAAGGTAAGTTAGCTTGTTCCTCTCTAAAACGTTCATTACATGACTTGTGTGCTGCTGCTGCTCATCGTGCCCCCGAGATCAAGTTTCAATGTCGCAACGCTTCCAGAAGATTCAATCAAACGTATACCACGTGATCTCTAATACTAAAAGATAGTGGCTAGTACACTTTCACTGATTTACTCGTCCGCCAGAGGAGGTGCCAAGAAGAGAATGAGGCCTGCCAGGGATGCAAGACCGAGCACGGGGTAGAAGTATCCGCCAAAGTCGCCGACGGTGGAAGCAATCAGGTTGGAGTTCTGGGCAACATTGCTGACAACGATATCGGCGGCTCCGTCAAGGGACATCTTGGGAGGAACCGTACGCGCCGTGAATGCAGGAGATGAGACTGTGATTTACAACAGAACGAGAGAGTGTCGGAGTGAGTTATTTTGACCAGACACGCCAGAGTTGAAGGAGCACAAGGAAAAACCGAGACTCAGAGTGCCCATCGACGAGTAGAGTACGGCGATTCACTGATTCACGCAGTATCGGGTCGTTCGAGTCCGATGTCGATCTCCGCGCTTTCGCTCTCTTTTCGTCCAGTTTCTTTTCCAACTCACCTGCGACACGGTTTGCCGGTGCCACGAAGGCATTCGCGGCAACGACAAGGATGGCAAAGAAAACGGCGACGCGGGCAATCATGGTCAAAGACAACAACAAACAGCAAGTTTTGATTGAGGTCAGAAGATACGCAGCTCGGTAGACTTCACATACGTCATGGTGTTTGTACTGACGAGATGCGTAGAAGCTACGTGAATGCCGATCTTTCGTCCTCCGGGTATCTTTTGGGCTTCAACTTGAGCGACGGAAGTTGGACAGACGACGATTCCAGAAGAGCGAGCCGGGTATTCGCCACAGCTAGAATATCTGCTCCTCTCTACGCCAGTACTCTTGTTCGTATGCTTCTACAGGGTGCGTTGATAACTTTTGCTTTTCGGCTGTGTCGCACCAGCCTTTGAAAAAGAAAGCGCTGAGGTCTTCCACGGTGCAGTCAGTCAGCAGGTCGTCGATGCTTTGATTGTCCAACAGCGCCTTGTCTAGTCTTTCTTGTGTGTTCTCGCTGTGTTTATGTGTATCTGTGGGTGCTGAATTACCTTTGTGACTGTAGAATGCCCCCATACGAGTTCAAAGCGGGGCAAGGGGCCTCCGCG
>OLMU01003955.1:0-14006 GCA_900291995.1 Licmophora abbreviata | reverse complement strand
CGAGGCGGGTTCTCGTCACCTCGTTTCGACATCACATCAGCCTGTGGGCGCTGAGCGGGTACGGGATCTCCCACATCTATAGACAAAACTCTACTCCTTGACCTCTACCGAAATTATGAAGCTACCATTTTCATTACCTGTACAATGAAGACGACGCAGAAGCTCCGGTTCTTTGTTCGGCGCCTCACCGGAGGCACCAAGTATCATTACCTGCGGCCGCTCCTCAGACGAAATCGCCACAAACAGGACTGGACTACTAGCCCAGTCTCTTCTTCGCGAATCAATAAGACGATACCGGCATGGCTGCCAAAACTGTGTGAGCGAGTACGACAAAATGACAAGACGCTACTCGAGATCAATCTCGCGGGTCGTGCCATTCGCACTCTTGGCGCCATGTTGCTAGGCGACGCTCTAGAATACAACACCCATGTGCTGATAATCAACCTTGACTATAATGACATTGAGGGTGAGGGTTTTGTTCGGCTCTTCCAGGGACTTGCCGTACATGCGGAGGTATCGCAATTGGAGGAGCTGCATATACGTGGCAATCACATGAGCAGCGTAACAGCCGCCCTCGAGCTTAGTCGGGTCTTGCGCAAGCTGACCACATTACGAGAAGTCCATCTATCGGACAATCCATTGAATGATGAAGGCGTTTGTTCTATTGCAGCGCAATTACGACATGCGTCGTTGCTGCAAGTGCTGTCATTCCGAAACACGCGTCTGACGGACGACGGGCTTGAAGTGCTTGCGTTCAATTTACCTTCTGGTTTGCGGGAATTGGACGTGTCGGACAATTTTATTGAGTCCAAGGGCGCAACTTTACTTTGCAGCAAATTGTGTACGTTGCAGAGGCCACTGTTGAACCTGTACATGTCACACAATCGACTGGACGACCACGGAGCCCGTGCCATAGCTACACTTATACGCGCCTCCAAGTCGCTGTCGACATTGGACCTTTCGTTCAATAATATTGGGGCGAGGGGCGCAGACGCACTCTTTGAAGGCATTGGACATAGCGTGTCCTTGATTTATTTTAACCTTTCCGACAATCACATTCAAGCTGCTGGATGCCGCCGAGGTCGCGAAGGACTGGCTAAGAATACGTCACTCAAAACGTTGTTACTGCAAAGCAATGATATTGGGGATGAGGGAGTATTGTCTTTGAGCGATGGTTTACGAGACAATGTAAGTCTTGAATCGCTGCACCTATGCCAGAATGATATTACACAAGCTGGAGCAAAGCACCTAGCCACAGCATTGAGATACAATCGCACCTTGGAAGAGCTCGTGTTGGAACACAATCCGGTCGAACAGCAAGGAGTAGAAGCCATATTGGAGACGCTTCGCAGCAACAAGACTCTGATGAAAGTACAGGTATCGTGTGCTGACATGAACCTCCGTAAGGAACTGGACCTCAACTTGCAACGAAATTTTCGAGAGCGTCGGCGAGCTAGCCAAGGAATACAGGAAGGACACGAATCGCTGGCATTGGTTCCGTATCATCCGCAAGACAGAAATCTACTTCCTGTACCGGTACGGTGTGCCGTCTACATATAAGAGATACTGTAGCTTGGGTAAAGACAATGTAGGGAGTAAAAGGGCGACGAAAGTAGAATTTATGGATTGGCTTCGCTCTGTAGCATCACCCTCCTGCTAAAAAAAAGCGTGACTCGACTCATATGATACTCGAATAATGACGAAATTGCTCCTACGTCATCACTGCGCACATCGCATATATATCATCTCAAGACGTGTGAATGAAGTATGCGTTGAGATGTGCGTTGAGTTTCCCCAAAAGATACACATTGGTGGATAGAGTAGATGATGGGCTCCCTCGAGACGTCTGCACTGGCAATGGCCATAAAAATTGCGCGCTTTCAAGGGACTCCCTCACCGCACCGACATCGCGTATGATACCGAGACAAACGAAAGACGTGGCCGCTTTCTTTGGCAAATTGTGTGCGTTGTCTTTTCAATAGCCAGCCTTAGTGCTGTTTCAGAGGGCTGAAGTGTAGAGATAGATCGCTTGGACTGCAGGAACGAACAGCCAGAATGTCTCGAAAATCCAGAAATACTTCAAATGTGGCCAGTCAGTACTTGGCTGCTTGTGCAGTAGATTCCAATGTGGCGCTAACTCCCACACGTCCGTTTTCACCCCCGACCATGGAGTGGAAGGGGCCTGGTGACAATGCGTCGTCTGATCGATCGCATCTGCAGACACGGTCCACAGGAAACTCGCCTTCAAGCAGCCGAAGGAGTCGGGCATCCCGCACCCCATCAAGAGACCAACCAGCTGCACCAGACACTACGACCTCTCCATTTCGAGGACAGTCGGTATTCTTTCCAGCTACTTCGGTTCAAGTATCGGGAGGGAATCATATAGACGATGCTTCCTTGACACAGACGAGCAGCTCGCTGACGAGCAGTCGATGGACCCCATCTTCGCGCAGTACTGCGAACCGGTCTTCGGCGGGCCACGACGGATCCTCCATTGAAACTGAGCGAATATCGTCTCGGTCCTCAACACCTCCCTTGTTGGACGAAGATGAAGAAAAAATAGACAGTGTCCCAAAAGGGGGAAGGTCACCGGGCTCATCTTGGCGGCGACGATTGGAAGGAACTGCTTCACGGCCAGGCACGAGAATAGAAGCTGACAAGACCGACGGTGACGGTGGTTGGACCAAGAAAAAGGCTCCGCCGCGGCAGCTGGGTCTGTCCCCTCCTCGGCATAGATCGCCACCAAAACCGCTGACGGCCCAAAGGTTGAGAGAAGGTGTCCAGCCGGATCTTGCGACGGCACCGACCGAAGTGATGATGAATCTGTCGTCGTCCGCTCCGCATCGAAGATCGCCGGATCAGATGACTACTGTCAGCGGAGCTGCCACGGAGGTCACTACAAATCGTTCTGTAGATAAACGGCAGAGTGATGAAACCGACAGTCGTGACTTGGTTCCTGGCTCAGCCCAGCACGAACAACCGGTCAGTCACACGGGAGCTAGTCCATTAGGACGGTGGCCTCCCAGCAGTTCGACGTTGTCGAAAGGAGCATCTAGTCGACGTCCTGCTCCAGTCTATCCACGAAAGCCGGTGGAGATTACCAGCCTGGTAAGCGTTAGCTCAACCGATGACAGTGCTATGACACCGACGCCTGTTGCAGACTTTCCTGTAGGTCGATTGGGACTTCATGTCAATCACAAGACTGGAGGAGTCGACGGTGCAGATGAGTCTAGGGGAAGCAGCGGATCCTTTCAGGCAAAGAGTTTATCGTCATCTGTTGGAGTTGAGACAGGTGAAGAAAAAGTCACCAAGCCCCCACCAGCATTGAGAAACGTTTTCGGTGGGAATCATCAGCTCGAAAATAGAGATGTCGCTCGCAAGAATATCCATGAGCGATACAGATTCGGGGGTCTGAAAAAGGTGGACGAACCCGACGATCCGGAAGATGGAGAGGATCTACTTCCACCTGTTTCCACGCCGGCGCAGTCTCCCACGCAAGATGATACTCATGCGAAGCAACAAATTCCTTTGCCGGAAACGAGATATAGTGGGACCAAAGTGTCGAGCAACCCATTCGTAATTCGCTACGATGGCAGAGCCAGTCCGCCATCCGAACGGAAGTTATACCGGACAGCTTCACCTCAGTCGGCAACGTCTTCTGGAGGATGGGTTCCAGCACCACTGTCATCTGCTAGTGGGATTGGGTCGGCGGACTTTAGAGGAGACACTTCGGCGCTATCGCCCAGTCGAAAGGAAATGAAGGGGGTGCAGCCTGTGTTTTCACCCGATCGTGTCGACATGGACGATGAGTCTCCCTTAGCTAAGTGGTCAGCTGGAATTTCGCCAATTCTTCCACCCATTAGTTCGTCGGAGGCGGATGGACCGCCAAAAATAATGCGTATGACTGGAGATGGCATGATCTCTTTGCCGATTCAATCTCACAGGTCCATGACTCATGCACTGGCAAGTGGGTCGGCAAGAAGGGCCGCTCTGCAGAGACGAAGGCCTCAGTCGTCGCAACAAGGAGGAATAGAAAACCTGCCCTTGGCCCATGACCTCCACAATGCTACTGTGCGCTCCTTTACCCCACTGAATACCGCACCTTCTACTCGAAAACTCCCTGTGGAGGGTGTAGCCGGCGAACGGGAACAGCAGAGCGTTTCTCACAGCGAGAACAGACCGATCGATAAGCAGCTCTCAAAGACCAAACAAACATGGCCGATTTCCATCGTCGTTCCGACGAGTCCCTCTGAAGTGGCACATCGTACAACTAACGGGTTGAAAAAGTCAACAGAAGTAGCTTCGCAGGTCGTGGGAGAAGGATCGCGAAACTCCCTGTCCATCGCTCTGGCGCATGACGGAGAGAAAGATGCTAATGGAGCCATTGTCCCGGCATCAAGACAACCGCTATATGAAGAGGCCTCTAGGAATTGGGCAGATATCCCGAAGATGGCTGCGGGTCCAGCTAGCGGCTCGGGGATTGGTTCCGAATTTAACTCCCTGTCTCATCGCCAGCTCCTCGTTCTGTCTGCGCATTTAGCGGCGACAGCCGACGACGTCGCTCCAGCCGATCGATATGCTAGGCACGGCGTGAGCGGCGCGACAAGAGTTGGTATTGACGATGATAGCGCCGGAGACGTAAGGAGCCTTCTTTCTGCGCTGGAAAGCTCGCTCGGATCAAAGCCATCGCTTGAAGCAGAAGACGACGATACTGTCGGCGGTATGAGCGTGGAGAGTATACGGTCAATGTTCGAGGCCCAGGCCGAAGGCGACAACTCAACCGCAGCCAAGAAACTAACGACTGTAGACAAGATGAGGGCCTTGTTCGAATCGCAGAAGCTTCAAGCTGCAAAGAAGATTTCGTTCTCGGAGAATACTAACCTGAAGGATGCGTTCGCTGTGTTTGAGAAGAGCGGAACTCAGCAAGAACTGTCTCGGGGAGTCAAGTCGTCGTCCAGTCTAAGGCCGCCACTCATGGTGACCAAGACTGAAGATGACTCAGCAATAGAGGAAGCTCAGAATGAAGCAAAATCGTTGGAAATTGCTGCAGTCAGCAATGCAATGAATGGAAGGTCCAAGGTCGAGAAAAATGTCCAGAAACGGCCAACAACTCCGATCAAGATCGAATCGAAAATCCCATTGAATTCCAGAGGGCCCTCGAGAAAGGCGGGGGAGGACACAAATCGTAAGAGTGCAGCCAACAAAGACGTCGGTGGCGCGACTTCTGTCGAACCGAGAAATACGTGGAGATCCCAGAGGGTGGCTCGACCAAGTCGCTCGGTGACACCTTCAAGTCGCTCAGACGTTGTCGCGGAGTCAAACGACAATGGAATTGGTACGCAGATGAATACTGAATCAACGGCGCGGTCGGTTTCCCCTCACGATCGTTGGAGATCGCAGATGATGAGTCGGACTATCCGTCCAGTGACGTCTACAAAAGGGTCCGCTTCGGATAGAGAACAAATTGTCGTCAAGAACTCTCAAGATGCGGTTGTGGACACGTCGCGACCCGTATCCCCCCACGACCGATGGAGAGCGCAAATGAAGAGTAGATCAAACCGGCCGGTGACGCCATCACGAGACGTGGCATCATGCGTGATGCCGGATTCAAACGAAGGAGAGAAGACCCCCGCTCCGACGAAGCCGAACTCTGAATCGACATCGCGGCCAATCTCCCCTCACGATAGATGGCGTTCCCAGATGAAGCGCAGGTCCAACCGCTCCGTGACGCCTACAAGAGATGAGGGCTCCCGCGAGAAGCAGAGTGTGAACAAGATAGCTGATACGCCCGTGCAAACCCGTCCGACTTCTGCAACGATTTCACGGCCAATTTCCCCTCACGATCGATGGAGAGCGCAGATGACGAACAAGTCGACTGAACGTGTGACGCCTACGAAAGCGATTGATCTGGAAGCTGCAAGGGATAGAGAAGAAAATTTCGAAGACGTTCCAGAAACCCTTCAGAAGTTGAAGTCAACCTCATCGCCGTTTTCTCCCCACAATCGATGGAAGGCACATAGGACTGCAGCTGCACGGACAACGGAGCCTGCTGTAGATGTGAAGCCGTCAGTCAATGAAAGTAGCGAGCCAAAAAAAGCGCCTGGATCCTTCTTGAGTGTCTCGGAGCGCATCGTGGCTCTCAAGGTACAGCAGGCCTCGGAGCCGGAGTCTTCGCCCAGAAAGCGTCCAGGAGCGTCTCCGACTTGGATTGGGAGGTCTCGTTCGGCTACCCATGCTGCAGCATCCG
Organism: Licmophora abbreviata; assembly: GCA_900291995.1. NCBI lineage: Eukaryota > Bacillariophyta > Fragilariophyceae > Licmophorales > Licmophoraceae > Licmophora > Licmophora abbreviata. The sequence continues at coordinate 7,759 of OLMU01003955.1, read as the reverse complement.
GTTCTTCTGAAGGCGCCGAGAAGAAGATGACGCCGACTAAGAGTCCGGCGACGACCACGACGACTAAAGGTACCCCGTCGACAGTTGCATCTACACCATGGAAGGAATCGCCCACTACGAGCGTTCGCTTGTCTACCCCCAAAGCTGCGCCTCGGGCGGCTCTTGTGGAGCCCGCGAAACGCTACAGTGCCAGGACTTTGCCGTCGTCTCCTGAAAGACAAAGCCCGACTGGAACGGCTGACCTCCCTACATCTCCTTTTCCTTCGGTCAAGGATAGAATCAGTGCACTCTCGGGAAGTCTAAAGAACAGATCCCCTCACCAGAGCCCAACGCCTGGTGTAGTCTCGCTGGCGACGGAGAGGACCAAGGTTGCTTCATCGACAACGCATTCACCGCGGCCTTTTGCGGTTTCTAAGGACACGATCTCCAACGAGACCGCTGCTCGCGACGAAAAACCGCTGGAGTCAGACGAGCCAAAGAAACGAGGTGGTGGCGCATCTCCTATGCTACATTCTTCTGGCCGAGGCGATGACAAGGCGAAGGTTTTTGTGTCGAGGAAGCCGCTGAAGTCGGGTAGCGAACCGAGACAGGCTATCCAGCCGTCAGTGAGTCGAACGGACAGTGACTACGAAGATGGTGTTACTCTGGACTTGTCGATTGGGGACGTGTCTGCCTTGACGACTCCTACTTGTCTACGCAGTAAAGAAGACCTAAACCATCTCTCGGTTGGTAGCTCAGACGCTGAGACGGAGGACAAGAGCTCAGTCGTCGACGTCACGGAAGGAAAAGGTCCCTCTGAGGCATCCTCCAGTCAAATGTCGGAGGCCGCTGCACCATTGATTGCTCGGATGCGATTCCCTAGATCGGACGATCAGGCTACAGCTTTATTGATTGGCAAGCCGGACACTTCGAACATCGACATGCGACAAGGAGCGGCTTGGGATTTAAACAACGTGACGGCCACCTTTCCCGTAAGAAAATCTAAGGCTATGCCCACAGATGCGTTTGCAACCGTTGAGACTCAAGAATGGCAGCCATTCGGATCGAGCCAGTGGGAGGAGGAACCTAGCCATCCAAGGGACTGGGAAACTCCAAAGGGTGACAAGCTCTTCACCAAGGTGACGGTCGAGGGGGGAAAGTCCCCTTCGCACGAGTCGCCGTCGCGCAGCCGAGCTTCGACACCAACACGACGCAATACCAGTTACCTTTCCGCTGGCAGAGCACGAGCGCCAGTGGCCGCGGAACCTGCCGAAACAGCAGTGCATGGACTCCCGAGCAATCTACTACTGCCGGAGATGTCAACGGGAGCGGCGGTTCACCGGACACCGCCGAGCTATCTCGGGAAGAATGATCACCGTGAAAGCGTCGTGCAAGTCTCTAGTAGCCCAGACGTGAGTTCGGGTCTATCCAAGCCCGCGGCTCTTATGGTAAAGCTACGATCCTTAAAGGAATCGCGCATTCGTCGTCACGCAGCGGGCGCCTACCATCCGAGTACGAATGCCGTGCATGCATCCGACGCACCTCTGCGAGTTGTGCCACCGTCCTCCTCTGGCGCTCGCGGGGTGTTTACCCCCGTGCTCGTGCCGAGAAGCAACAGTGCCTCGGGTTACGCGTCCCACTACACGGATGGACGCCCGGATCAATACCCTGTCGGAGACGACGATTATTCGGCGTCTACCAAATCGTCAACGCGTTTTGGTGGGATCAAGTTCGATGAGCTCTGTTTGGAGCTGGACTAGCTCTGCTATTCGTAGCGGGTTGGAGATCGAGTTTGGCTCTACCGTAGATGAAAAGACATCTGAAGTTAATTTTTAAAATAAAGTTTAATAGATTATACCAAGTAGTTTGCTGTTGTATCATCGTCTAGCAACCAGTGATGGCCCTTTCCGTACCGGTACGGCATCACCTGCACTCGATCGCTTGCCAAGTTCAAGTGCCGGACTTTGTTAGCTTCGGGGTTCGCGAACCTTCAAGACTGCGAACTGTGATTGGTCGAGCTGACTATTTTGCGAACACCGTCCGCCATCTGGCCGCCATTGCAATTTCGAAATTGATGATGTCTTCTCGAATTTACAATGGCCGTCATCGACGACAGCCGACCGCTCTGTCGTCTCTGGCTGCCCAGGGCGTTCTTGTGAAGATCTGACGATGAAGCTCCTCGCCGCTGTTACTTTTGCAGCTCTTGTGACGTCGGCGAGTGCCTTCGTGTCGTCGAAAGCGCGCTCCTCTCGTCCGGCGTCGTTCTTTTGTCAAGCGAAGATGAAAAGGCTTCTGAACGATGACATGGACTCCATGTGCATGCAGAACACAGCGCGCTTCTGTCTAGACCAGGAGTGCAGCTACGACGACAAGGATGCAATCATCAATACGCTGCTGGATCAGAGAACGACTCTGTCGCGACGCGACGCCAACTTTGAGGCACTTGTCCGCAAACTACGGGCTTCGTTGGATACGACCCTTCACAGTGTAGACGAAGCGACCATTGAATCTTTGATGAAGAGTGTTGGAGACACCATAGCAATGGAGGTGAGTACTCGCAGCTCCCAGTACTTACAGAAGTTTTCCACGGGGCACTACGCTAATGCCGTTTCTTGACTGCTCGCTCTGCTTTGCATCTTTCAGGACTCTCACCTTCCAGGCGAACAAGACTTTCAGTAGAGACGAAGCACCATACTTGCACTGCAAATAAGAGACTCATACCGTCCTTTCTGAAACATCACTATAGATTTGTTCTCTCTAGAGCGAGCCCTTGTAGGGTAACACATTGCTAGCAAAGTCTCTCGTTTAAACACTAATCTCGGCTGGCAAGTCCACATTCGCCACCAAGTCGGCCACTGCCCTTCCCATTTCCTTACAACCCACCAGCTTGCACCCATCGCCTTCTTGTTTGATATCCGCAGTACGAAGCCCCTCATTGAGCACTGCCTCGACAGCATTCTCCAGCAAGAGCGCCTCCTCGGGTCGATCCAAGTCATACTTGAGCATCATGGCGGCACTAAGAATCATGGCCAGTGGGTTGGCCTTGTCTTCTCCGGCAATATCAGGTGCTGAACCGTGACACGGTTCAAACACACCCGGACCGTCCTCCCCAATACTCGCGCTGGGCAACATTCCCAAAGAACCCACCAGCATGCTCGCCTCGTCACTTAGGATATCTCCAAAGATGTTTCCACACACAATGGTATCAAACTGTTTAGGCCATCGAATCAACTGCATCGCGGCATTGTCGACATACATATGGGAGAGTTTGACGTCAGGGAAGTCTTTCGTAATGACATCCGTCACGACCTCACGCCACAATTGCGAAACGTCCAAGACATTGGCCTTGTCAACACTGCACAGATCGCCCCCACGTTTGCTAGCCACGTCGCCTGAGCGAGCGAGAAAGATAGAGAAAGAGTGTGAGGAGAAGACAATAATTAAAGTGTCGAGTAAGTGGAGTACATGATCCCAGTAGTGTAGGAGCAACGCACCAGCAACTCGCGCAATGCGATCAATTTCCTTCTCGGAGTAAATCATGTTGTTGTATCCAACACGTTCTCCATCGACCACATCAATGCCCTTAGGGGTTCCAAAGTAGACGTCACCAGTCAGCTCTCTCACCACCATGACATCGACACCCTCAACGACTTCCCTTTTGAGAGTACTAGCATCCAACAGCTGCGGCAGCACCTTGGCGGGGCGCAGGTTGGCAAATAGACCCATCTCCTTGCGCATCTTCAACAGACCCGACTCGGGACGGAGCTCCCTCGGATTGTTGTCCCACTTGTATCCTCCAATACAGGCCAGAAGAACGCTGTCACTACCACGACACTGCTCTAAGGATTCGTCTGGAAACGGGTCGTTGGCGGCGTCAATGGCACTTCCCCCGATCAGAGCTTCATTGAGCTCCATGTTAAATCCGCACTTCTTACACAACGCCTGTAGGACTTCTTTGGTAGCTTCTGCGATTTCAGGACCAATACCGTCGCCAGGAAGCAGCGTGATGCTGTATGTATCCTTTTTCGATACCGCCATGTTCCGGCGCGTTGTTGTTGCGGAAGAAGCGACTGTTCGACCTACGAAGGGACGATTCTGGACAAATGCGTCCCCCGATCTCGTCAACAGGAGTGCGACTGCTATAAGGAGAAGCGAGTTCATGATCTTTTCGTTCGCTAGGCAGCGTTGGTGAGAGGGACTCCCAACTCCGGTGATGGGTGACAGAGATGAAGCGATCGGCGCGTAGTCCAATTTCATGTTTCAAAGTTGCAAAGTTTGGCGGGAAAATTGTGCGGTCCGGATTGCTTCCACGTAGAACACAATACTCAAAACGCGTAAAGACAGTTGTTCCCTCCGACTCAATGCGTACGTACTTCCAAGTTTCAAGTTTGATGGCGTTGTCGGTTTGTGATCACAGTTCCTTCTGTCGAGTGATAGCAGATACCATACGGTCGTCTATCTTCAGCTTCTGTCAGCTGTTAGGCTATCGGCAGCCGTAGCGATGAGTCTCACGCGGAAAGTGACTACGATTCCGGGGATCCTGTTGGGCTTACTATGGACTTCAATAATTGTGCTTCACCACGTTCCCGCCGACTCGTTCCAGGTGCATTTCTTGCTCGCTTCGTCCAGATTACAAGGACCATCGTGGGGAACAGATTCCTTAGAGACAGGAGTTTTGCGGCGGTGTAGAGCTTCCGCATTATCAAGACGGCCATTAGATCAGAATACTGATGAACGCAGACCAAGCATAGTAGCATCAGCAGAGCAACATGGTCTCTTGCACAAGACTCGTACCGCCGCTGCCTCGTCGCTGCTGGGCCTTGCGCTATTCTTTTCGCCTATGTACGACAACACGCTGACAAATCCCTTCGGGATACCATCTGCATACGGTGCTGCTGGTACAACATCGATGTTGCTAGAAGCTCCCCAGAAGACGCTAATATCGTCAGCGGTCGGAACTCCTGAGGGAACGACAGCCGGGACGATACCCAACGATATCGTCAAAGCAGTCAATCCACAACCCAAAACCGTTGTTGACGAAGTTTGGTCTTTAGTGAACAAGTATTATATCGATCGATCCTTCAACAACCAAGATTGGGAAGCGGTCAAACAAAAATATGACAAGATGCAACCGAAACGATTAGACAATGATGCCAGCATGCGAATGGCGACGGAAATGGTCAAAAGTTTAGACGACAAGTTTTCACGCATGCTTGATGTGAAGCAGTATGCCGCCATTCAAAAGTTCGACTTGATTGGAGTCGGTGTGACGCTTATGCCCAACGAACGAAAAGAGATCGTCGTTGGAGCTCCGCCCGTGGCTGGGTCAGCATCGGCCAAGGCAGGATTGCAGGTTGGAGATCAAGTGGTGGCCGTTAATGGAATTCAAACGGAAGGAAGAACCGCTTTTGATATCATTGATCAGATCTCAGAAAATCCAACCTCGAAAACCGTCACCATGACGGTCAAGTCGCAAGACGCAAGGAACGCGAATGAAATCACAATGGAACGCACATTTGCCGAGGTGAAGGATCCCATTCAATTCAAGGTCAGCGAAACGCGGAGCGATGGTACCAAAGTTGGGTTTATTCGTATTGCCGAGTTCAACTCTCTAGTCAAGGCACGGCTAGAAGAAGCGCTGAAGGATCTGCGACAGCAGCAAGTCACGGCGCTGGTCTTGGACTTGCGAGGCAATCCGGGCGGGGCGTTCCAGAGTGCCGTGGAGATTTCGAGTTTGTTTGTCGACAATCGCGTTGCAACGTATGTGGTGGACAGCAATAAGGTCGAGCTTCCCTTACGGACTGGCTCTGGGCAACTAGCCGTCGAGCCCAAGATACCCATCGCCATATGGCTTGATGGTCGATCGGCATCCGCGTCAGAAGTACTTGCTGGAAGTCTCCACGACAATTGCCGAGCCGTCGTGATGGGAGAGAAGTCGTTTGGCAAGGGACTCATTCAAGCCGTGTACGGTCTCAAGAATGGCGCTGGACTGGTACTTACTGTAGCACGCTACGTCACACCAAATGGAACGGAAATTCAAGGAGCTGGAATCGAGCCGGATATCAGTGAAGGCGTTCCTCTTTTCTTTCCAGGCCTGAGTACTGACTCATCGCGAGTGGACTTTGCCGACATTTCTCGCAGATTAGATCCTGCCATGTGCACAGTGCCGAACAACTAGCTAGCTAAGCAAAAGACACATAGTTCTACACATACAGAAACTTGCAGGCTCTACGTGATGCGCGCCATCCCACGCTACACTTGCGTTCCACGAATGTCTGCCTGACCCGTGGACCCTTGCCGACTCACAAGCATGGCCAACCTTTCCTCGTCCGTCACATTATCCTCTCGGCTGAAATAGCTATTGGGCGGCGGAGGCGGCATGGTGAAGTCGCGCCCACTAACACTGTCCAAGGAGAATCCCGAAAAATCGTACGCTAGTTCCGTCTGTTCCACCGTCGATTTGCGCTCCATTTCCGCTTGATCCGTGAATGCTCCCGATAGACTCATGAATCTCGCAATCGACGACGAGGTCGATACATCTCGGTCCAGCGGGAGTGGCTGGATAGTGGAAGTTGTAGTGGTATCGTGAGCCGATTTGGAATTATCAATGTTCAATCGCCTCTGCAAGGCAGCATAGTCCACACTAGCACTACGCTTGGGCAAGTCTCCCCCGGTGTTGCCAGTGGCCGCAGCCGAATCGTGGTGTTGACCGCCTGCTTCGTCGTCGTCGTCTTCCGAGTCGCTGTCTACCAACAGATCTGTCGTTGAGCGACGTTGCAGTCGCAGTGTGGGCAATACTTCTGGTTCTTCCTCCTGTGTTGGTGGCAAGCTTTCCTTGAGTCGAAAGTGTTCGGCGCTCGTCAAGCTGAGTGATCCAATCGACATGCCAACCGCTTCCAAGCCATGGTCGACAGGATTTGTGGCGGCAGGAGCAGTCGTCGTATGCGTAGTAGTATACGACATGGCACTACCAATAGACAGAGCACCCGGTTCCAAGGGAGTCGGCATGCCTGCAACAGTCGTACTTCCAAACGACATGCCTTGGGATTCGAGTGGCATGGGCATGTCCAGTACACTGGATCCAATGCTTACACTTCCAAAAGACGTCCCGGCTGGTTCCAGTGTACCATTCCCCACAAAGGCAACTTGGAAATCTTGTTCGAGTTGTGTTGTCGTGCAAGGTACTGGATCACTGGTCTCCGAGTGAAGTCCATTCGCGAACGAAGGCAGCACAAAGTTGGCGTGGCTGTCGTTCGCTGGCGGGATGGAAAACTGAACACTCGTCACGTGGTCGGGAAGAGGCGGAGGTGCAGCCATCGCCCCCGGTGCAGTGTCGACAATGGCAGGAGGCCTCGTGGGTGAATTCCGGGAAGAACGGGATGTTTGCGACGACAGTTCGGTGGTGGGTTTACCATTGCGAGGGCTGTTAGAGTCGCGTGCTACTGCTTCGGGGCGTAGGTCCCCACGTTGTACCAGTTCCTGTCGAATTTCTTTCGCCCCCTCTCGCAAGGCCTGACTGGTCTTTTCGCAGGCCCTTTGATCCCCAATGTCGACCCACTTGTTGCTGCCGTCTTTTTGAAGAAACCGACCTGGAGGATTCTGAGATCGGACCGCGTTGACAATACTCATGGAGAGTAGCTGTTTCTGGCGCTTGGGCAAAGAGACATAGAGCTCCTTGTTGGCGGCCACGAGCATGCGCCAGTGCTGCGAGAAAGAGAGAGGGACGATGCAGGATGCGTTAGTCGTGCCGGGAACAAAGACAGAGAGAGACGTTGGAGTC
>OLMU01003950.1:0-10994 GCA_900291995.1 Licmophora abbreviata | reverse complement strand
ACCATCCAGAAGATTCTCGATAGCATCGACGAGGTTTCGGCCAAGCGCGCCAGCGAAGGTTTCAACAGAAGGAACTTTTCGCTCGGCGTTCTAAACTGTCTCTTGTTGACATTCGTTTTCGGGCGCTATCCGGAGCATTTCTGGCTCCTATTCTTGGTTGAGCTCGTCCTGCTTCTGCCCCATCGCGTCTATAGTAGCTGGTATGCAGAACCACTCAACCAAGTGCTGTACTTTCTAGACTACTGCTGGATCATGAACTACGCTGGGGTTGCAGTTTTAGTCGCCTTGGCGTGTCATCAGCTCATCGGGTGGGACATTACGGACGACTTTCGCTTCCATGTGTATGCGACATTCTTCGGGGTCTCGTGTGGCCCTCTGATGGGATCTGCGACACTGCTCCCCTTCGTTTCTGTCGTCTTTCATGACGTTGTCATCATGACCGGGCTCTTTATTCACATTTTGCCTCCGATCGGCATGTATACGTTACGGTGGCATGCCAACGAAGTTGCTACCGCGTGGCCATCTGTCTTCAAACTAGACTACTTGGAAAATGTCCCGTTTGCCCCAGAAGGGCACTTTCTTGTTTTGCCTGGCAGAGATCTCGGAACCATTGCCGGAAATGCGGTTGCGCTCTACGTGATGTGGTGGATACCATATGTCAGCTGGATGCTTCTGGTTGGTCTAGATCTTCCTAGAAAGGACCGAGTCTCGAAGGGCGGGTCACGTATAGTTGCCAAATTTGATACAGTATTCCACAGTACTGTGCGGGGTGGATTGGTTGCGTCTGTCGGCAACATAGTTTGGGGTCGCCCTATAGGCACCAGCAAGCAGCAAATGGAAAGCGACCACTACGAACTCCGTGATTTCGCTTTGTATATGACTCTTCATGCGCTCTTGGCGTACATTGCAGTCTATGTACTGGCGTATCCATGCTATCGGAGCCAAACGAGTCACGCAATTCTGTTGATTGCGCATGTCATCATTTGTGTTCGACGAGGCGCGTCGCGGTATACTTATTACGTTACGACAATGTACGGTAGCGTGGTCCGAAAAGACTATGCTTCTGTTCTTGATAAGAGCACTGCTACTAGTAGTAATGCTAGTTAGGTCGCAGCTTGCTAGCTTAGTCAGTGTTAGAAGAATGGTCAAATGTTTTCGTTACCATTTGTGGCCGGCGAAAACATCCATGGTCGTGGCACGTGGGATGCGACATCGGGGGCAGTCTATCGCTTCTCCTGAATTCGAAACAAATAGTCTGAGGGTTGCTTATAAGGAGTCGGCCTCGAGATCCTTCGACATCTCACGATGTCAACGAGGTCGCATCTCAATGGCCGCGTTCGACGCTTACGCCACGGCGGTGGCATCTGCAAGTTGATCTTCTTGAACTCCACCGCGTAGCTACTACCACCATAATAGCAAATGTCTCACGCTCGCACGAGAGCGAATACAACGAATTATGCCCGAAGGACACCGATGATTCCTGAATGAGTCGAACGCGCTTCGACGGATGCTCCTATGCCTGTGAGATCACTCTCGCGTTCAGACGAGCGACAGGCCCACCCCGTTGGAGTCTGCAATGTCAGCGATCCAAACGACGTAGTACGTAGTAAGGCATAACCCCTATTGTGCGTGGTGTAGAGCCGTCGACGGCAGACACGATCTCGCTCCACAAAGAACAAAAAAGGTCACATCCACACTCTTGCTAAATGGCATCGTCGTCGTCTTCTTCGTCGGCAGCGTCGGCACCGTTCTGCTCGGAAGAACTTGCGCGTGCAAGATTCTGAGCTGCCTGCGCGAATTGCAATGCTTGCGCTGCTTTCCACCTCAAAGTCAAATTGACTGACGCAAATAGTGCACCCCAGCCGGTAAGGTACAAGTTCGATCCAGGTGTATCGGATTGGTAGAGTGATGAGCAGTCCATATATTCAATAATCGTTTCGTTGAGCTCTTTTGAGAATTTTTCAGTAATCACGGTACAGTTTTCAAACTGGGATAGCTCAAGGTCGGCTCGGCAACCGCTTCCCACAGCCGACGGGGAAATTCCCTCGTAGTTGGTAAAGATTGTTAGACTGAAACAAGAGCGCAATGGCGAATGAGTGAATGGCCTATGCTGTTATCATCAGGAGCACGTAGCGCACCGGTACCAGTAGCGGCACGAGAGTCAAAACAAGGCATATGGCGTCCTTACCCTATTGTCCACATAAGAATGAGGAAGAAGGCCGTGGCGAGCTCCAGCCATCCTCCCGGTTTTATCCCCTCGAAGAACTTGTAGTGGATTAGTATCCATGTCAGCGATATGAGACTGGACAAAAGTCCAATTGAAAGAGAAAAGGCCGCGTCGTTTTGCAATTTGTCGCTGACTTCGCTGAACATGGCGACGGACGAGCCAAAGTGAATGTTCGATAGGAGTAGCAAAACATACCAAGTTTTGAGTGTCGCACTGAGTTGTGTCAGCTCGCGGAAGGATATAATGTCCTTCTCGGAAGTCCATTCGTTGAGCGTGTAAGCGCAGGCGGCGAGAGTTCCCCAGGAAGAAAAGAATATGTTGGACGTGTAGTATGCCAGTCCATCAGGGACCGTCAACACCGCCACGCTGTGTGATCGAGCAGCAGTGAGTAGGAACATTAGTCCGTGTAGTCTACGTTGTGGTTCAATAAATACCAGGGAATGCACACAAAGAAGCAGGTTCGACGCGGTGTTTGGCTTCGATTGTCTACGTACCCCACGATCCAGGTCACAAGGAAGAAGAGCAGTGCGTATCCTTCCACTTTCCCATCAAGCGCCTTTGTGTAATCAAAAAACTTTTCAGCACATTTGAATCGATCAAAAAGAAGAATCAGGAATGATAGTGAGAAGGTGAGGACCCCGCAAATTTGCCCAGTAACCCACAGCCCTTGTTTGGCAGAATCATCATCGTCGCTGCGAAGCACATTCGAGATTGACGCAAACGATATCGTGGAGCCAAATATGATGCAGGAGTATCCAAGCCAGCGCTGGTTGTACTCCCTTGGTTTCTGAGACTCATCGTTTGCCTTAGAGTTGCTGTTGACATTCGGCGGGGGCGCTGGAGCGCCGGGAGGAGCCGCTGCTTCGGAAGCCGCCATGGTTAGTTATTGCAATTTTTGGTTTCAGATTTCAGATTTCAGATTTCAGATTTCAGATTCGATTGATTGATTCGATTCAATTCATTCATTCAGGTTTGGAGCGCATGACGGACGCCTGACGATACATGTACTGAAACGGACAAACGACGGGCAGGCGTACAGGCACTTATGGTACGTACGTCAGCCGCAATTGATTTGCGGCCATAGAAAAAGAACAAGCAGAAATAGACGGGACGACCAATTTGACCATTGACGCTGACGCTTTCTGCCAATCGGCATCAGCCCGCAGGCAGAAGACCAACTACGCGGTGTTTCCGCTTTCCTTTCCATCCCCTGAGACCTTAGCAAGACAGTTGATCCTCGAGAATGGTGGAAAGATTCAACAAAATTCAAAACTTTACCGGCGGTTTCGGTAGCGAGAATCGAGCGACGCCATCACACATCCTGTACTATTCCTCGGAGGATCGATCGGTACGATACCGACGGAGGCGACGAACGCCGTCCTCGTTCTTCTTGTCGTCCTTGACCATAATTTCAGTGATAGCGATGGTCTCTGCTTTCCAAGGGCGGCCCTTTTCGCTCCCTGCTGGGATCCTCCCCTTTTCAAAGAACAATAGACTTCATTCGGTCATGTCGTCGAGTCAATCCAGCCAAACGCATCGGAGACGGGATCCTTTCCTGCTGCGCCTGCATAGCTCAGCAACGGAAACGATACAATCAGATTTGCCTTCTCTGGAAGCCGTGGATTCTAGAAATGCAACCGACGCTGATGCCAATGGCCATGCCGTCAATGATAGCGTCGCAGGACACCAGGATTCGATCAAGGTGGCGGTTGTGAACGGGTCGACACCGTCGCTTCCAGCTTCAAATGGCGTAACTTTAAATGATACTGACTGTGACGTTCCGAAACCGACGGCGAACGGTGGATATTCGCATACCGAAGCCTCCAAGGCCAAGATATCGGCAGCCAACAAGGGGAAAACGCCATGGAACAAAGGAAAGCATCGGTCGCCCGAAGTCCGCGCCAGAATTGCAGCTGGGGTTCGCGCAAGAAATCGAGAGTCTTTTCTGCAAAAGCTAAAGGATATGGGTCTGACGGAGGAAGAGCACAAGGCTCGAATGAAGGAGGAGCGAAGACGAAAGGACGCCGAACGCAGAGCGCGTCGAACTGCAAACGGTGGATACAAACCTACGGAAGAGACAAAGCAAAAGATCAGTCAGATTCTCAAGAAGAAATGGGCCAATGGCGAAATGAGCAAGCGCTCCGTAGATCCAACAAAAGTACGTCGAGGTTTTACGCACTCGGAAGAAACCCGAGCAAAGATCAGCGAATCGCTGCGCAAGCGATGGTCGCAGGATGCCAAGTATCGCGAAAACATGCTACAGAAGTCTCACTCGAGCAACGCTGATCCCAGTGTCAAACAGAAAATCAGCCATGCACTTAAGAAGAAATGGCAGAATCCAGAGTTCCGAGCGGCGATGCTGGAGAAAATGGCGAGTCGACGGAAACCGGCAGGTCCGCACGCAAAATCGCATCGTGAAAAGATAAGTGCAGCCTTGAAGGCCAAGTGGCAAGATGCCGAATATCGGCAGAAGACCGTTGCATCGATTAAAAGGCAGCGAGCGCAAGCGGTTGCATCAAGACCCCCGAGACCAAAGGCTGCTCCCAAGCCGAAGGCAGCCAAAGCGGCCGCTCCAAAATCGTCAGCAAGAGCAACGCGACGAGAGAAAATGGATGACGTGCGAGTAGTTTTACCTGCGCGCGCCAAGAGGAAAAAGAAAACGCAATCAGCGAAGAAGAGTGTCAAGAAGAAGGCGAACGTCGCGGGCATGGAGGGCGCGGCTGCGGTCAGAGCTGAGCCAAGTCGAAAGAAACGAGCCAAGGCTGCCAAGACTAGCGAAGAAAAAGAACAAAAGGTTTCAAAGGGGGTCGAACCTGATGGCAGCATCAACCGCTTGCGTGAGGAGCGACGAGATCTCTATGAACTGCTGTACGGGGACGACTCGAGTGCAACATCACTCGAGCTCGGTGATGAGAATTTGGAGAGTTTCGATCCCTACGGCCTTGAAGACTTCTAAGAGACGATTGTCGATATCCTACACCATGTACGCTAAGCTAATAGATAATCTGTCTCCCTACTACTAGGTACTAAAGGGACAATCGCGACGTTGTTCCATTCGTGTCGTGCTGGAAGTGTTTTTACATGTCGTCCGGCCAGAACATTGCCTTGAAGTGATGATAGCCATCCAACCGATGCTGGGCATAGGTTAAATACTCGAACTCAATGTTAGAGATGAAACTCTGCTGGATACCCCACATCGCCCACCCCATGTGCGAAATCAAGGTGTGCTTGTTAACCTCGTCTCGGAATTGCCTTCGCGACGCGTCGTCCAAGTCTTCCATCCCAGAGCATTTCAAGTACGCATCCAAGAATTCGAGCTGTTGGGCCTCGGATGGGTACTCTGCATCCCATTTTCCGTTCAAATTGTTCATGTCGCAGTACTCACAGAAAGTGTTGGCAATGTCGGCGGCTCGTGAATTCATTGCCGAGTACTCAAAGTCTATAAGTTTCATGTCGCCCGTTTTGCTGTTCCTGAGAATATTCAGGCTCTGGCCATCCATGTGTGTAAATACGAGCTGACGTGCAAACGCAATGCCGGGTAGATTCGAGGTTGCCGAGAGTTGAGTTCGTAGCCATCTCCATTGCTGGTACATGTAGTTTACATCGAGCGGCATCTGAGTGGGTCCTTGTTGATGCTCTCCTGACAAGGACCGTTGAAACCATTCTTCCACCAAAGACCACACCCGCCCTATGGCTACAGACGGTAAGACATTGGCAGGGACTGACAACGCATGCAGATCGGCCATCATAGCGGCGATCCTCGTTGCGTACTTTGGCATATCGTGACATGATAGTGGATTGTAGCCTTGGTAGTATTCCTCGACTCTGCCATTTCTAAATCTGCCGTAAAACAAGGGAGCTTTCCCAAGACGACTGAGCCAAGCGACGATTCTATTTTCTTCGTCGTGATCGAGAATCATACCCGTGTCGGGATGAATTCGGACCAGCACAGACCTCGACGGCGACGACACCACGAACAAGGCATTCGACAATCCTCCCGCCAGAGTCCTGGTCTCGAGGCAACGCTGATGAGCGGTGGTATTCTCTCCATTTTCATCAGGGTCGTCGCAGTTTCCGTTCGTGATGAGAAAGGGACAAAGCGCAGTGGCGACATGGCAGAGCTGCTCGTTTCGCAGCAGTTCGGTCGCGGAAGAGTCGACGCTGGCAGACAAGACGTCGCTTGCGTTGTTCAGGTACGATGTCGTCCCAGGCGCTGGTGCCAGCTGCAGCTTGCTCGAAGGGGAAAGAGGACTACCGCTATCAGATCCAGTGCCAGTACGAAGAAGCGGAGTGGACATAGTGTTGCTATTGTGGGAAGGGTGGCAGTCTAGTTACTTTGAACATTCGTATCTTAGACATGTAGTCTAGGAACCTACACGGGCTGAGTGAACCGATGGCAGTGAGTGAGTTGAGAGTGAGTTTGAAGTTCAGAATGTGTTCCGGCGAGCTGAAAAAGGAAAAAGCGCGCGAAGGTGTGCGTGCGGTTGGAGAGTCTGTGTGCGGGTGAGAGACACAGCCACCTTTCCGAGGAGCACCAGTCTGTGTATGGTACAATATTCCGGAAGTTCGCTTCATCGCGCCAATGCCGCGTTCATCACGCGGTGACAAAGCGCGCCAAAGATTTTCATGGTATCGGTGAACTTGACTCATACTTTCAACTTTTGCAACTTTCATCGCCAATCGCGACGGTAATAAAGGTAAGATGTGATGAGCGCTGCCCACTGGCGTTGATATTCAGAAGCCACGAACCGCATCCTTCCGCTGACCCGATACTGTTCCTGGGGGCAAGTTCGTGGTCATTTGTTTGACTTCTTTTTGGCGGGAAACGGATACCTTCGACAGGCACGGCACTTCTGGAAGATTGTGGGTGGACTTTCACTCGACCACTGCAGCACATGAGTGTCCAATTTCAGGATCCGTCTCTCACTTTCAATGTGTCCTATGTTCCCACCTTGTCGACAGGAGAAGAATCATGCTTGCTCGAAACACGTTCATCTTTTGTCTCCTCGCAGCGTCCAGCTCGGCGTTTGCCATCCCTCAGCCCTCGACCTTTGCAGCCAAGTCGGTCGCCCTCAAAATGTCCGGCGGGGATGCGGCACCTCTTGATCTTAAGCCTCCTGCATCCCTCTACGAAGGAGCTGTCGCTGCGGGCGCTGCCAAAGCTGCTGCGCCCTTTGCCAAGATCTTCAAGCTTGGAGTGGTTTCCGGTGCTCACATTGCCTTTGGCGCTTTTCTCGCTATCAGTGTTGGTGGTGCCTGTCCCGGAATCGCAGCAGCGAATCCAGGACTTCAAAAGGTACGTCAAGTTATAAATAAGAAGCGTTGCGCAGTTGCTCCTAGGCATCATTGTTGGCTCCGCCCCGCTCATGTTTGCATATTAAATATCTGCCAACGTCGCTAGATCATCTTTGGAGCGTTCGGGCTTCCGTTTGGTCTCATCATGACTCTGGTCACTGGCGGTGAACTCTTTACTGGAAATACGGCTCTGGTCACTGGAGCTCTGATGGAAGGAAAAACGACCAAGAAAAATCTCATCAAGAACTGGACCGCGTCCTATGTCGGAAACTTTGTCGGGTCGCTTCTGCTTGCTTACCTTGCCTACAAGGGAGGAACGCTTGGTAATGGACCCGCTGCGGCTGCCATCGCGACAGCCAAGTGCTCTATGCCGTGGGATGTCGCGTTTGTCAGAGGGATCATGTGTAACTGGTTGGTTTGCATGGCAGTGTACATGGCGTCGGGCTGCAGTACCATGATTGGAAAAATGACGGCCGTCTGGTTCCCCATTAGTGCCTTCGTCGCACTCGGCTTAGATCACAGCGTCGCAAATATGTTCATCCTCCCGCTCGGCATTTTCCGCGGCGCTGAAATCACCATCTCGCAAATGTTCATGAAGAACCTTGTCCCTGTGACGCTCGGAAACATCGTGGGCGGTGCTCTCTGCGTCATGGCTCCATACGGAACGACGCTAGGTTCTTGGTTCAAGAATAAGGACTAGTTCGGTACGGGGGACCAGGTCACGCTTATTCGAGGTTAAACGCTGATGGGGCGTGAACCAAGACAATAGAACGATTTAGCTAAGCCATCAAAATATAACCGAGAGTTTGTCTTTCATCTGTCTACTCGTATGCAAACCTCAGGGCGTACGAGTACAATAGCTGTGTACGGGTTTATCAAGCAATTGAAATAGCAGTACGGGTTTATCCAGCAATGATATGAGATTGGGTGGGGGGCTTCGCACTCAATGTGCCTAGCTAGATCACGATATCCAACTCCTCTTAAAGCTGCCGATTTATTGCTACGAATGCTAACGTTCGAGAAACCGAGGCCGTCCGCGATCCAACTTACATGCCATCGGTCAACGTCTGGAACTCGAGACGCATATCCTCGACAATGTCCTTGTAGTACTTGTCCATCTCCGGGACATGCGACTTGGGATCGAGGTACTTGCTGTCAACGACCTTCTGGATCATCGGGGCAAGCGCCGTCTTGATATGGGCGTACGTCAGCTTGGCATCAGACGGCGAGTCCGCGATGGCCTTCTGGCAAAGATCGTAGAACGTGATGATGACCTTGAGCATACCGACAGTCTTGTGCAGAGGACACGTGTAGTCGTGCTCCGTGAAAGCATTCTGCGCAAGGAAATCTTCGCGGATGAGCTTGGCGACCTCCATGACAACCTTCTGATCTTCGGAAAGAGACTCCTTTCCGACGAGCTGCACAATCTCGGAAAGGTTGTCCTCTTGCTGAAGAATCGTCCTGCCCTGATTACGTAAATAAGAGTATTGATCGTCCATGCCGTTGAAGTACGGCTCGAGAACCTGCATGTACTTCGTGTACGAGATGAGCCAGTTCACACTCGGAAAATGCTTGCGCTGAGCTAGCTTCTTGTCGAGACCCCAGAACACTTGTACAATCGAGAGGGTAGCGGCCGTAACGGGATCGGAGAAATCTCCGCCGGGAGGAGACACAGCTCCAACCACAGTCACTGTACCCTCGCGCTCCGGCGAGCCAAGGCAGGAAACGCGACCAGCGCGCTCGTAGAAAGCAGCAAGACGTGCTCCAAGGTAGGCGGGGTAACCGGAATCAGCAGGCATCTCTCCGAGACGTCCGGAGATCTCACGAAGAGCTTCAGCCCATCGCGACGTAGAGTCGGCCATCATAGAAACATTCATGCCCTGGTCACGGAAGTACTCAGCAAGGGTGATACCGGTGTAAATGGAGGCCTCGCGGGCGGCCACGGGCATATTGGACGTGTTGGCGACAAGAGTCGTACGTTTCATAATTCCGACCTCCTTCTCACCACCGGTCACCTCATCCTTGATAGTCATGGTCAACTCAGGGAAATCACACAACACTTCAGCCATCTCATTACCCCGTTCGCCGCATCCGACGTAGACAATGGCATCAGAGTTGGAGAACTTCGATAGCGACTGGGAAATCACAGTCTTTCCACATCCAAAGGCACCGGGCACAGCGCAGGTTCCACCAAGGACGGAGGGAAAGAGACCGTCAATGACACGAAGACCAGTAATCAGGGGAGCGTTACCTGGGAGCTTCTCCGTAATAGGGCGTGGGCGACGCACGGGCCAGAAGTGGCTGAGCGACAACTTGTGTGTCTTGTCTTGCGACTCATTGTAGACTTCCATGACAATGTCGTCGACGAGAAAGGTATCTTTTCCATCGGTTCCAGCAGCGTAGATCTTGCTGACAGTGCCGTAGACATTGGGAGGACAGAGGATCTTGTGGGAGTCGATGATCTCATTTTCGTATACGATACCAATCACGTCGCCGCCACTGATGGGCTGCCCTTCTTTGAAGTTTCCAGGGGTAAACGTCCAGCGAACATCACGTGTCAAACAGGGGACGTCAACACCCTTAGGAACGTACACATCTCCAGAGTTGCGGAAAATATGTTCGAGGGGACGCTGAATACCATCGAAAATGGTTCCCATGATACCGGGACCGAGTTCGACGGAAAGTGGCTGCTTCTTGCGAAGAACGGGGTCGCCGACGGTAAGTCCGGAGGTGTCCTCGTAGACCTGAATGGACGCAGTGTCGCCCTCAAGCTTAATAATCTCTCCGACAAGCTTGGAATGTCCGACACGGACAAGCTCGTACATGGCAGCTCCACTCATGCCGTCGGCGACGACAAGAGGTCCAGAGACCTTGAAGATGAATCCATAATCGGATTCTTTTTCCGTTCCAAGATTCATGGTGAGGCAATTGAATATTCTGTCAAGAATCGAAAAGAGAAAGTGAGGCAAGCGCAACGGCGACGAGAAAGGTGGAGAGCATTTTGTGCGGTGGAAATCTCGTGGACGATCGCCGAAACCAGCAAATACTGCTGCTAGTCAAAATGCGATCTTGGTCGTCCACTTCCACAAATCTTGAGCACCAAATTAGGATCCCTTCATCCACTTTATTCACTGGAAAGTTCACGATGCGAAACGAAAGCGATTGGGTGGAGAAAATCACAAGATACGCCTGGCGCTCCTCAACTTCGCCGCGACACGCGGAAGATCTGCCATGACAAGGATTTGTTGCCAAATAGTTCAGAATACCGCACAGGCGAGCACGATCGTCACTCCCTGACATACATGCACTGTAACACATAACAGAATCTAAAAGGGGGGACTCATAGACGTCGAAAAGGCCGACTCGCCATGGCGCTACTCACCACGTTGGTCAGGACGCGGCGCTCGAGAATTCGAGAAGTGAGACGAGAGTGTGGCGATGAGCAAGCAAGGGTGTTCGCACTGACATTCTG
>OLMU01003946.1:0-11689 GCA_900291995.1 Licmophora abbreviata | reverse complement strand
GACGATCGCCCCGGACCCCACCGACGCGCCGTCCACTGCTCCACCGCCTACTGATAATCCGCCAATGTCATCACTGCCATCTATCAGTCCATCGATGGCTTCTTTCACTCCTACCTCCGCGGTATCGAGCACATATCACAACCGATGGGTGGCAACTGTCGGAAGCGTCGCGACTGCTGCGCTGGCTTGGAACTAAGTTGACTTGTGGGTCTCTTGATTTGACTATAGCTATGATACACCTATGTGCAATAAATTAGCGTTACGTGGTACCAAGCCAATTCTTCAATTGTAGGATCGATCTACCAGTATTATAGTTAGAGCAACAACCTTTCGTAGTCCGTACCCTCAGAAAGCCAGTACGTCTTTGATTCGTCATTTTCAACCGTCGTTGCAATGTTGGGTTGATGGTCGACAAGAAGAACCAATAATAAGTAGCAGAACTAGCAGAACTAGCAGAATTAGAAAACGAGAATGACTTGGTTAGGGAGAAAGCCTTCCGGAGGGTCGACAAGAGCAATCAAAGAGGATCTAGCTGCACTAGCTAGTGCGCGAAGCCGAACCAGCGCTAGTCGAGGGAGCCGAGTCGAGTCGAGTCAGTCATTTGAGCCGTCTACCAGTGTGCGTTGCATGTGCCTCCAATGACGATGACGTAGATAATCCGCACCGCTGCGCCGAGCGCCGACACATTTCGTACAAGGAGCATTCATTGAGACCCGTCGACCATGAGCGCTTTGGCCATCTCCATGGCCACCATGGCCTTTTGCTTGGGCCGTCTGAACAGTTCTGGAATTCTAGATCAAACTTTGGATGGATTTCTCGAAACGTTGACGACGATCGATCAACTGGCGTTTCTGGGGCTGCTGTTCAGTCTCGTGTTTTGTGCCGTCAGCGTAAGCCACGGCAGCTACTCTGGGGCTTCGTCGAAGAGAGCAACGAAATCCAGCTATCCTTGGAAGGAAATCAAAGAGGCCTCGACTGAAAAAGATCAATTTAAATGCATGTATCCCATGCTGCGAGAGGAAATCCTGGAGTATTTCAAAACCAAAACGAATCTGCCGCAGGAGTCGCTCGACTGGATCCAACGAATGATGGACTATACGGTGCCGGGAGGAAAATTGAATCGCGGTACCACCGTCGTTAGTGTCCATCGCACTCTGTCTGGTGGCAGGTTGACTCCGGTTCAGATTGCCAGAGCGAGTGTCTTGGGATGGGCCATTGAGTTTCTTCAAGCTTTCTTTCTCGTCGCAGACGATGTCATGGACGATTCGCCGACACGTCGCGGACAACCTGCGTGGTTCCGTCTTCCTGAAGTGCAGCTCATCGCGATTAACGATTCCTTTCTGCTGGAGAGCATGGTGTTCTATCTCTTGAAGCGTCACTTTGGCGACGAGCCGTACTACCTGGAGCTAGTCGAGTAAGTTCAGAGAAAGACGCGAGGTGCGAAGTGAAACTTGTACATTACATGTCACTGATGATATGGCTACTCTCTCGTACAGACTTTTCTTGGATGTAACTCAAAAGACGGAAATCGGTCAGCTGCTCGACTTGACGAGTCAGCCGATGGATCACAATACGAAGAAGCCCAAGATGGATTTGTCCCGGTTCACGTTGCAACGATACCAGCAGATTGTCAAGTACAAGACAGCCTACTATACGTTCTATCTTCCGGTTGCAATTGGAATGATCACGAGTGGCGTCAAGAGTGATGAGGCATTCGACTTGGCGGAGAAGCTGTGTCTGCAAATGGGCGAGGTACGTCCTGTGCATTATATTGATTTTCCGTTCGTGACTTCGGAACTAACGCGGGTCTGTTCTATTCATTGCCGCGCCCCAACAGTACTTTCAGATCCAGGACGACTACTTGGATTGCTTTGGAGACCCCGAAGTCATCGGAAAGGTCTGTACATGTCGGGCATAGAATCTGTGCCGATCCTTTGCAGGTCTCACGTTCTCTTTTCACATTTGTCGTGCTTGGTTTCAGGTCGGAACCGACATTCAAGACAACAAATGCTCGTGGCTCGTCGTTCAGGCACTGGATCGCGCTACGCCGGCACAGCGAAAGCTCTTGAACGATAACTACGGTCAGTGGGACGATCGCAAGGTCGCAAAAGTCAAGAAGCTCTACAAGGAGGAACTTGGACTGCCAGCCATCTTTGAAAAGTACGAGGAGGATAGCTACAAGGCGATCCAGGCGAATTTGGATAAGGTGACACTTATGCCAAGGGATGTGTTTGAGCTCTTGCTGAAGAAGATTTACAAGCGAAGCAAGTAATAGTCATAGCATGGAGGTGGGCATGTGCTATCGAGAGGCGGCTGAACTGTCAATTAGCAGGTTGTTAATCGTTATGTTTAGACAAGGTTTTGATGTGGTTGTGTGCTGCAGTGGGAGCTGGCATTTCCACTGTGATGGGTGCCAGGTGTAGACTATCGGTAAGCTGCCAGATCTCCTCTACCGATACCTTGTGGATGCAGAGCACAGGTAAGCAAGTTGAACAAACGCAAATTGGAAAATAAAATCGACGCGTCTTCGTTCGCTAAACGGCCGCAACGTTGCTCGTGACTCGATTGGTCTAGTCACGAGTGGGCTTTTGTGAATCGAAAGGGCTGACGCACAGACAGTCACGGCACCGCCTGCGGTATCCTCGTGTTTTGTCGCGGCTCGTACATCGAACATCGCACAGCGCCCACCAGCCCATGCCCATGATGCTGTCGACGAGAGTGATGGCGATTCGTCTGCTTGTCTGATCATCGGCCACTAACATGTCGTCCCTTCATCAGAGTTTGACCGATCCGGCACACGTTCGAAGTCTTCAGCAACAGGTACGCTCTCAAATGAAGAAAGTCGACGACGCGTCGTCCGGCCTTTCATGGATATACCGATGATCGCCCTTACAGTGACGCTCATCTTTGTCCCTGGGTCTCCCCTCATTTCCAGATTGAGTCACTCCAACGGTCGCTAGAAGAACAGAATGATGCCTACTTTGAATTGTCGGCGACCATGGCAAGTGTCCAAGCGGAAGCCGATTACAAGGTGGCGCAGATTCGAAAACAGGTGGCAGCGCGGCCACACGGCACAAGAGGCATCGCCGTCACTCCTGCGATGACCGGAAAGCCGATAGTTTCTGGTGGGCAAAAGGAAAGCGCTGCTTCTATTGAATCGAGATATGACTCCCTGACTCAGACTTCATCCCTATCGTACCCTCTGATCCAGCATCTACTTCAGCAGCCCCATGCCTCGTCATTACCCACGAACCTGCTCGCGCTGCTCGACTCTCCTGCTTCGAACCCATACAATGCGACGAGCCATCTACTCTGGCAGCTTGTTGACATGTGTCTTGCGGGCGGCGATACGCAGCAATTTCAGAACTGGCAGTGGCTGAACGATGTGCTCACATACAGTGCGTGGGCGAGGAGAGAACTTAGGAATGCGATGAATGGAGGCGACTACACGCAATCGGCGACACCTACGTCGCACAGTCGGATCAGCGGCGGTGGAGACATGTCATGGAATCAGATGTCCTTGTCAATACGCGAACCGCTGGGGGCGGCCGCACAGCATTCCTCAACGGCTTCAACTGGACATGACCCACAGCACGTTCTGTACACACGACAAGTCGCCAGTCGTTTGCAGGAAGAGCTACTATCCTTGGATGCTCATATAAAGATTCAAATTCTTGCCTCGTTGCTATCGGATGTCCCAGCAAGCGAAATGTCCTTTTGGCAGAGGTTGCTCTGTGGTAGTTCGACGGCGCCGATTGTCAAGATACTTCTCCCCCTACTTGTTTCTTCCGAGGGCGCCGTCAAGGCAAGTCGCTCCTCGAGGACATTGCTGATGAAAGATTCATCGATATCACCACCGAGCGATGACGGCCACCTCGAGCGCGCTACTCAGTCCTTGAAGCTACTTCGGGACTGTGGGGGCTGGTTGTGCGTCCAAGAGCTGGATGACTTGTCGCACGACTTTCTCGGCATCTTGCTGGATCTATTGGAGACGAAGTACACCGCCCTCCGACCCCGTATGCCTTTAGTGAGCGCCGCGTTTCTTGTTAGCATTCTTCAAGTCATACAATACACTTTGTGTCGATCTCCTTTGCGTGGTGTCCGCTCCATGAGGACGCAGCTTGCGATGGATGTAAGCCGCTTCGCTTGCTCCGGTGTTGGCGTGGTGGTTCAAGTATTCTACAGGTCTGCAGTCTTGAACTGGGAACCAGTGATATCAAGTGAATGTATCCGGATACTTCACGTGGTCTTGAAACAGATACAGCAAGAGCGGCAGCGCGCAGACGAATCGTCGTCGTCATTCGTGTCTTTCCTTTCTGTCGTTTCTGAGCATGAGCACTTCTACCGAGCTGCTTGCCACGAAGTTCTCCAACGAGGAAGGAGCGACATCGCCAGGCTATTACAGTTGCAAGTGGAAGAGATCGCCATGGACGAAGAGGAAGAGGAAGACCTAAAGATTCAGCGGCGGGAGGCTGCGTCGTAGACTGGGCGGGGTGCCTCTGGTGCGCAGGGAACCTACTTACTTGACAAAAGTAGTACATTACAATATTGTCTAATTTTTTATCACGTGTCGAGCAATCTAGTCTTATTGGTAGGAGCTCTACAAGCACGAATCTCTGCACCGTAAACATAAGTTTGTTGTCCGTCGCATCGCTTGGCTTGGAGGTTGTTCGATTCATTCGTTCTCCGATGCATGGCATCTATCCTGCATCTATCGACCTAGGAACTGTATTTTGTATTTTACTAGAAATGGGTTCGCACATGACGTCAGTGCGTTCTGCATCGTGAGGAGCAATCTTGTCGTTCTTGTTGCCGTCGCTGGCGACTGACTCGTCGCTCGACGATGAATGGTCAATGGTTCGATTCTTCTCGACAGCCTCTGCTTCTCGCCTTGCACTGCCATTGCGCGACCCTCCTGTGACTAGAATTACAGCATGGACGGTCAGGACGCGGCCACGGCCATGAAATTAGCGAACGAGGAAAGTCCACCGGACAGAGAGGGGTTGCCTTCGACCGAAGACCATGTGGGGTCACACCATGCCGTTGAGCTGCCCATTCCTCCTCCAAGTTTGCCACCTCCTCCTCGTTTACATGTCACGACGGAACGGATTCCTGTGCTGCCATCTGCTCCGCCTTCGGGCGCTGATTTAAGTGCATTTGCTGAAATCGGAGAGACTTTCGGCGACAGCGGCGGCGCTGCCAGTAATTTTACTTCTCGCGCCTCGACTGCGTCTCCCCCAGTGCCTCAGACGCCCGCAACCGTCAGGGACTTACCCCCTCCCCCTAGAATGAGTGGGTCAGCAGGAGCTACCCTCGTGAGTCTCCCCCCGCCTCCACCACCGCTGTTGGTTCAGGAAGATACCGCCCCTGTAACTTCCGAACAGGAGGCTCAACAACAGCATATGCGAGAACCGACGAAAGTCTTCTTTCCGCCGTCGCCTTCCACTCCCCCGTTTTTGGCGAGTCGTCAGACTCATATTCCAATTCTTGTCATTAGTACAGAACACGCGAATCAGATGGCGTGGAAGAACAATCTGAGACTCACTGACTTGCTTGGAGGACTCTCACGCGACTTGGCAAGCGCCAATGTGCCGTTGCCTCCATTTCGTAGTTCCAATCGCAGCATGTTGTTGAACTGGAAGGATTTGCAAGTGAAGTTTCTATTTGCGTCAGACTTTGAGGAAGGATTGGCTGAGGACGACGCCTTGGCGCAAGCGTGGTTGCACGAAGAAGCTGCGTTGCAGTCTCGCGATGGAGATGTGACCAGCGACATGACTTTGCTGGAAGACCAGATTGATCATTTGCTGGCCGACAATCCGCCTGTCTCGAGTCAGGAGACGGACGAATCGGACACGCACACAATGGATCTACACAAGGAACGGCAGCGGCGACTGGAGCAGGTCACGCGCGATGCATATCGTTTGACGTCGCCACCAGACATTCCCTGGCTCGTACGGTACCGGAGCACTCTCGACGCAACTACGGACTATCTACCTCATGAGTTGTTTCATGCGCCACCACTTGTACTACTAGTATGCAGCTCGCATGAACTCATATCGCCTCTCGACTGCCTGCGTGATTTGGGTAGTCTGCACTACTTGCCGCAGGCATTTTTTGGACGAACTGGCATCATGGACCCACATCAATTGCGAAAAGAAGCTTTGGTGCTGCACGACGAAGTCGACGGCCCGAAAGACCTCAACGAGGTCGCACTGAAACAGGCGATGCAACGACAATATGGTAGCGGCGCGACTGTCGTGCGTATGAATAGCGTGACTCCGGCAACGGCACAGCTGCTGGCTGAGCAAGAAGGAAGTGACATTTGGAACAGCGGCGGTCGCAGTGGTCACTGCCTCAGTACATCGGATCGAGCAAGTCTGCGTCGATATATTGCAACTATGGTTACATCAAGTCTGCTTCCTGCACTAGAGCGACGAATCGCTGATCTGAATGTGAACGTAACAGACAAGAAGAGGGGCGTAAAAAATGTATTCAAGAGCCTCTGGAGGAAGCCGAAGGAGGAGGCGTCGCCGACTCGGCAGACGACGACGAAAGGAGGAGTCGCGTATCGATACGATTCCATTGAGAGTCAAGTCCGCCTACTTGCGGATACTCTTTTCCTGATGCGAGACTGGGAAGCTGCGCATGGCATGTATAGGCTGATCAAGGACGACTACAAGCACGACAAAGCCACGATGCACTATGCTTCTGTGCAAGAAATGATGGCGCTCTCATCGTACATGCTGGACTCGTATGGACGCTCACGGGAGGTTTTCTCGTTTCTTGAGACGGCGCTTTACAACTACACTCGTGTCGCAGAAGACGACCGTCCTGCCGGAATCTCGCGTCCCACGCAGGCCACCGTGGCGACCCGACTCGCGACGCGGCTTTGTCTCGTGATGTCATCGATGTCCCAGATTGAACGTCCCCTCGAGGTAGCTGATCTGTTGGCTTCAGCGTCATCACACGAAACCCCTCTCGGGGCCGCAGTTTTGCTCGAACAGAGTTCCGCTCATTACTACCAAGCGGAGATGTTTCGCAAATACGCATTCCATATGCTCATGAGCGGGCACATGTTTCGTTCAGCCGCGCAAGAGCACCACGCGTTTCGATGCTTTACATCGGCTCTGTACATTTATCAGGACGGCCGTTGGGATGAACTGCACAACCATTTGCGTTCTGCGCTCGCTGCTCAGCTGTATTCTCTTGGTCGAATGGCGGTGTCGCTCGAGCTCTACGCAAAATTGGTTGGTACCGATGGAGGCGGCCGCGTGTCCGTCAAGTCGCAGCAAAAGTTCGTCAACCATCTTCTCGATATTTGTAAGCAACACTCAGAGAAGGCTCTGGAGGGCGCCGACAAGATGGCAACGCCTGGAACCAGCAACATTGAGGTGCGAAAGGCTCGCTTCGACCGAATGGATCAGGTCTTGACGTTCACCCCGCACTCCCGACGCATTCTTGAGCTACCGAACATGGATTTGCCGCATCTGGATGAGTCATCGATCACGGTCATGGTAGAGGCCGAGGCGAAGGAGCAACATGAGTTTATCCCGTCATTTGGAACTTGCAATAATGGGGACGAAAGCGTCTGGGAAGATCTCATGTGCAGCGCAGAAGCCGAGCTCAAGATAGCAAATACCCACACCTCTCAATCTACAGAGGACGACCTTCCCAGCGCGCTCGCTGTGATCGACGACCCGATTATTCGTCAGACTATTGCACAGATTGACAAAGAGAAGATGAATTTGAATATCATGGCACGTGCGAAGAAGTCTGCAAACCAGAAGCAAAGCCCTGCTGTTCAAGCTCGGATGGAACCTCTATTGGTAGAATTCTCTATGCACAATCCTTTGAATGTGCCGATCGAGCTTACCGACATTCAGCTCGTCGCCACACTTGTGGCGTCGGAGAGCAGATGCGTGTGTACAAGCGAAGATGCAATTTCGATTGACGCCCCTGAGACTAGTACATTGGAAAGTAAGAAGTGGACCTTCCAGAGTTCAAACCGCGAGTTCAAGTCGCCTGAGTTTGGGCGCATATCACCAACTGATGGCCAGTCAGGGACAGGTGCATGGAAGTCCACCGCGCTTGAGGAGGCTTACTTTGTCGTGACAAAGGAGGACTTGACGATTGACTCGGGAAGCGAAGTGAGAGTATCTCTTGGCAGTTGGTGAAAGGCGACCTCGAGATTGTGGGCGTGCGATCTAGGCTCTTCAACGATGTTTGGATCTACCAACCGCTACATGTGAAGGGCCCACTGTTGCAGGATACGAGCTTCAATCGTGCTAACCGAGGTAAGTTGTTGGACTTTTGAAGTATAAATGGTGCTGTGTTCGATATTCGGTGACATAATCTTGGCGTGTTTTTCACAGTGCGAGCTGAGTCCATGATGCTCAAATCACAAGTCAAGGAAGACATGCCGCGACTGACTGCTCATCTAATTCCGAGAGGCGACTCGACGTCTACCCCGCAAGAGAAAGGAGACTCACCGATGCTCCTGGGACAGATCAGCGCATGGACACTCCAGCTCACGAACGCTGGCACAGCTCCAGCTAATTTGCTGACACTAAAGACGAACATGCCATGGATCCGGCTTGAGGCCCACGATCAGAAGCCCCTACGAGAAACGGCCCCTTTGCCCCATTGTGTTGGTCCGAGTGGAACTCTCCTGTCGATTCCGCTTCACAGTCCAAGCTTGAAGCAGGAAGGAATAATCCATCCTGGCGAGACCGTCGACGTGCCTATCCTGATCCGATCTGCTGTAGGGGGCAAGCAAGACTTTTACATGTTGTATCGATATGAGCTTTGTGGAGACTCTGGTCAGAAGTCAAGATGCCGTTGGCTTCGAAAGATGGTCGAAGTTCCAGTTTATCCATCGCTTACATTCACCGCCTCCTTGATGCCTTCTTTCTGGCAGAAGAAGGAGCATGTCCTATCGGTCGAGGTAAATGCAATGCAATGCGTGTTGCCGTGATTGCTGTCTTACCGGCTCAACTTCTAAACGCTCGCTCGCTTCCGTACGTATTCGCAAAACAGATGACGAACTATCGTTCTGACCAGTCAACGGAAACTTCGGTGCATATTGACAAGCTGAGTATTCTCAGTCGGCACTACCGAATTGAGCCATTGCAGAACCAGCTTGCTGATACGGCGACGGATGCGTCAGCGATTCGACTTGGCTGGCAGGAACGCGTCACAATGCACTACCGCGTGATTCCTCTCGAATCCAAGAGTGAACTTTGCACCGTTACGGAGTGCCCACTCGATGGAGGGAGCACAACAGTCGTCCGGGACTACACAGCCGCGGAAGCTGGTGGTTTCCTTTGTCTCAAGCATGCGCATGAAGAGTTTCAGGTAAGCGGCTTCCGTTGCCATATTGCCCCGCGATGCGAGAGCATTCCTACTCTCATCTTCCACTGACGCGCTCTTTTTCGTGTTGGCCCTCATCGCTAAGGTTGCTATGTCAATGCATCAAATGGAAATTGCAAGAGCGACCGCCGAAGAGAACGGGTCCCATCCTCGATCTATCGCGCAGATTCGACGAGCAAAGAGTTCTGTAAGCGAAATCAGCGATGGATATAGTACTGATACTGAAGAGTACTCATCAGACCCATCCGCTCCTGCTCATCCGACGTCTATCGCTAGGCTCTGCCCCGCTGGCGACAGCGTCGCGAAAATTAACATCATATGCTCATGGAGCACATCAGACGAAGGAGCGGATGTAGCAACCCTTTACGGGCAGAACTATGTAACTGGGCTGTCGGTGAGACAAGGAAAGAACAACAAGGGATGTCCGCTATCCATCACCAGCAAACACCCGCCATTCGTATCACACAACTTTGAACGGGGTCCACTGGTGAGTTATTGTCCTTTGGCTTGTTGAATCATGTTCCAAGTTATGACGCCCATTGACAATCACTCATGATACTATTCCTTTGATTCCCTGCCCGCTGTAGTATGTTCCCTTTGATGTGACAGTAAGGAACCGACTTCTCGAAGATGATGTCGAGTTTGAGTTCTCCATGGAAAGGCCAAAGGCTTCGTTTGATTATATTGGCGCCGAGCATTTCGAGTGGGCACTAAGCGCTGGAGAAGAGATCACTGTACCCATGCAGGCGGCCGTGATGATGGGGGGCGTCTACGACCTACAGTCTGTTCGCATCACAACCACACATGCCTCAAAGTCGGTTTCCTACGTTTTCCCCTTGCAGTGGACAGTGGTAGTCGAAGGAATTACAGTATAAGCCCTAGTTAAGCATGCAATTTCCCGCGTCCGTCAAGAAGTTCGATAACGTCTCAGTATATTCTATCTTCTCACACGCAGATTCCAATGACCCCCGCCGCTACCCTGGGCCCAGCGTTCCCGGTCGAGAGCGAGTTGTCGTGCCCACCTCTTCCGCGATCGTCTTCGCTGGCATACACCACGATGGACCTTCCCACCGCCGAATGAGGACCCAAAAGCTGTAAGACCTTATCTTGAATCGCCACGTTACACTTTCCAGTCTCATCCACCACAACGTTTCCTAGTGACCCCATCATCCGTTCGTCATCCTCTGGGGCGCCGTGCGTCTTGCCTGGCGAAACCAGCGAGAAGAGGGCCACAAAGTGAGAACACTCTTCGAAATGTAGAATCCCTCACCACCTTTGACAGGTCTTTATTTCATGGGCGCACGCGATGGCACTCACCAAACGGGTTGAAAATGGGACCACAGGTCGCCGCTCCCTCCGACAGGTCGCCCGCCTGATTGACGGTGATACCGTGTTTTCCTGGGCCCAAACCTCTGAGCTCGCCTTCAATGAGAGTGGGAGCATCCTCGCTGTTCTGTGACAGGCGCAATACGCCCGTCACGGCCGATCCGCTTTCGCTTACGAGACTGCAAACACACTTGGCCATGATCAAACTGTTGCTCGTGGGAATACCGCGTGGTCCAAAATCTGAACTGTGACGAAAACTGTGCGGCTGTGAGAGAACGACTGTACGTCGTACGAATCCTAGCAAACGTCCAGCAATCGAATTTCTGTTTGAATGAATCAGTCGAATCGAATGAATCGAATCAGTCTTGCGACTTGGGAGAGCGCCACGACGTCGACAAACCCGAGATTTCGAGATTTCGAGATTTCAGATTTCAGATTTCGTCATCAACGAAGAATTCTCTTCCACTCGAAGGGCGCTAGTTAGCCTTGACACGACTGGTGCTGCATCTTAGCGACCCGCTGCAATACGCGCTCCGCAGACGACATTCTGTCGGCGAAGCCCTATCACTCGATCGAATCCGATGACAAGCACAAACGAAGCGTGGGAGAAGGAAAAGGATGAGTCGCAGGAGAAGGAAATGAAGGCGAAAGACCAAACGATCGCGAAAGTTGAAGAGAAACAGGAGAGGTGGGAGAAGGAAATGATGGCGAAGTTTGAAGAGAAACAGGAGAAGTGGGAGAAGGAAATGATGGCGAAGTTTAAAGAGAAAGAGGAGAAGTGGGAGAAGGAAATGAAGGCGAAAGACCAAGAGATCAAAAAGATAAAGAAGGAACAGAAGAGGCGGGAGGAAGAAATGAAGGCGAATTTTGAAGAGAAAGAGAAGAGGCGGGAGAAGGAAATGAAGGCGAAAGACGAAGAGAAAGAGAAGATGCGGAAGGAAGAAAAGAAGGCGGATGACCAAACAATCGCGAACTATAAAGAGAAAGAGGAAAA
>OLMU01003945.1:0-11149 GCA_900291995.1 Licmophora abbreviata | reverse complement strand
CAGGGTCTCAAACCTCGCTGCTGCTGTCATCCGCGCACTTGGTTTGCGCCACATGATCCACGTAGTAGTCCAACGAAGCATGTTGTCAATGGAGTTCGATGTGATGCTGGTATTGGCTTCCAAAAAACTCCCAATCGGATGTATAGAAATCAAAAAGCCTCATGACGAGACAAACGACGACAAGATTTTCGGGAGCGGCAAGGTGGCAGGGCAGCTTTACGACCAACTTCAGACCATTCGTCTAGGGGGCATGCCCCAAGCATTTGGAATTATCACAACGGGAAACAAGTGGATGCTTGCATCTACGGCGTCTCTACGATGCGACGCTTGTCGCAACATAGCGGTTGAAGAGATGGCAGAAGATACGGCCACAAATGGCTTCTCACCAGAACAACCCTTCCACCCAGAGAATGATGATATGGCAGAAGATACGACCACAAATGGCTGCTCACCAGTACAACTCTTCCATGAGGATGAGGAGACCGCCTTGGAAGTTGCCATCATTTCCTCTGATGA
This sequence comes from Licmophora abbreviata, assembly GCA_900291995.1. Taxonomy (NCBI): domain Eukaryota; phylum Bacillariophyta; class Fragilariophyceae; order Licmophorales; family Licmophoraceae; genus Licmophora; species Licmophora abbreviata. The sequence continues at coordinate 10,633 of OLMU01003945.1, read as the reverse complement.
CAATAAGCGCAAGCGCGGCGAGGCGAATGGTTTAACCGAGAAAGACTGTGATGGAGAATCACGAGTACTCTACGCAGCCAAGACCATTGACGGTCCAGGTTCAGGTCATGACATGATCAAATTGATTGCGTCTGCTGTCTTGCTCATGTACAAGTCAGCGAAAGGTCTGGCCTACTACTCTCAGCTCCACTCGGGCAATGACAAGCTCGCGCGAAAGATCCGGTTCCGCGACACATCCCCCTGTACTGTACACACTGAGTCCCAAAGTACTGAAAACACTGTGTTTGCGTTTCAGAAACTCTCAGCGGGCAAAATCAATTACCTAAAGTACGCCTTGGCGAATGCGCAGTTGAAATATCTCTATCTGTTGCAGCCACTCGGATTTGGAGCAAATGGCTCAGCTTGTTTGGCTGTCTCTCATGGCGGGGCTGGAGTTTGCGTCGTCAAGTTTTACAATATTCCTGAGGTCGACAGGAAGAATGCAGCAACGCCTGAAAGGCTACTCCCGTCGGAACTGGAAAAGACTGAATCGGCGTCGGAACGCGTAGCCAAGGTGGAACTGGAGAACTGGAAAATGGTTTATGGAGAACATTTTGGGAAGTCTATCGTCGCGAAGCTTTCGGGTGGCAAGATTTGTCTGATTATGCCGTATTTCTGGCCCATTAAACAGGGTGATCGGACCAGGTACACAGCTAAGGAGGGGGAGGGGCCACTTTGGAAGGCACTTTATGTGTTTGCACACAAAGGAAAGCAGCACATGGATGTGCGCTGGCGACACGTTGGTTGCCACCCATTGACAAAGAAGGTAGCCTTGTTCGACCTCGGCGAGATCGAAGACCTGCCGGAAACGTCGAAAGACGAATGGGTAAAAACTGCGTTCTCTTCTCTCAAAGAGCGTTGCAATGATTAGCATATTTGAATTCCATATGGTGGACTTGTGAGGAGCTCATAAGCCTGGGGGGCGATTTCGGGTAGGACACAGGATAGATTCGGCATGGCTCAGAGAGCTATTTGTTTACTTTTATAATGCATGGACACCACGCAGATATACAAAAAACGATTCTCAAGTCAAGTCTATTCCTATATACACTTGACAGTAGGGCCAGCCAATGGGCTTCTCCTGAAAACACATATTTACACATTTTCCTCCACTTGCAGGGCTCGTGAAGAACGAGGAAACCGAAGCAGAGTCATGATCGACGCTTAGTCTACTGGCCACGAACGAAGGAGTTGAATGAATTCGCGCCGTGTAAGATGATCATGGCCTGGCTATCAGTTAGCAATAATATAGGCAAGTTGTTTGGTCTGCGCATGGCCACAGAATGCAATTACACGCCCCGGCAAAACAGCCTGTTTCCGATTGAAACAGATGTGCGGTACGTTCCCCCAGGTGCGTCTCGCTAAGAAGCGGCGCACGTCTCGTCTTTCGAAACAAGTTATAAAAGAATAGCTGAGACACGTTGAACCCGGACTAAGCATCCGATGGAGCCTGTAAGCTCCGAAATCGTTGTTCATCTTCTGATTCTTCCACGTCGTCGAGAAGCGAATGTTGTTTCTCGCGGCCTCTCATTCGCGTCCCCCAAGATAAATGCCCCTGAGCCTGCGGGGGCACCGCAACTACCTCTGTCTGACCTAGCGATGGAGGCATGCTGAGGGATCCCAGCGATGTACCGAATGTTAGATTTGGCGGAAAAATGGCCTCGTCTTCATCGCCTTCCGGCTCGCCTCCTGACGGAGTTCGATCCCAGAGTGCCGTCAGACCAGAGAGGAATCGGGATGGGCTTGTGGCCAACGCCAAAAGTGCCGAGCTAACTGATCGAGCCAATGGTAGAGGAGGAGGGATCTCGTCCTCGCCGTCTGTAGCAGTGCCGTCTGCTAAGCCGACTCCGTCAGCAGAGCCCCCGACTTCATCAGCAGCATGCGATGCCGGGGGCTTCTTATCGCCCACGACAACTTCAAGGCGATACGCTTCGTCCATAGCGCTGACATCCGGCGCTCCACCCTCCGTGGGGAGAGGAAAGAACGACTGTAGCCAGTCAGAGACTTGACTGGTGAGTCGCGTCCGCGGCGGCCCTTCAGGGTCAGCATCGGGAGTATCCTCCATAGTCGTCGCACTCGCGGTGACCGACTCTTCCGCAGAAGCGCCAGGCACTTCTACAACAGCGAGCGGAAAGTCTGGAGTGTCCTCTTCAGGCGGCTTATCGTCTGGCTGAGGCGGCATGGCGAAAGGTCCACCGGAAGGTCTCACTAAGAACGGCAACATTGGCACTGGCCCATCTTCAGGCTCGTTATGTTCTTCTAGTAACTGCGACCTCGACCGAGTAGCCATTGTTGGTGGCTTGGTGGTCGCAGAGGCGTGCGGACCGCGCGTCTGAAGAAGACTCGGCGGTGACCCGCGGGACAGAATGGGCTTCGGCGTGGCACTATGGGCTGCCGCACCTGACGGCATGCCGAGTGGTGGTGGGCGAATTGTGGGCGAACCATTCAGAGGAAGAATAGAAGCTGGGGGGAACTGATGAGCTGGAATAATCGTCTGAAACGGCAGCATTCCAGGTGCCATGCCCGCTAGTTGAAGGAGGCGTTGCTGCTGCGCAACGTGTCGGCGTCTCAACACATCCATCTGGCGGATCTGTTCCTGTTGGAGTTCTCTCTGTCTCTTGACGAGCTCTCGTCGGCGCGCCTCTGCTCCTTCGCCCTGATTTTGTTGCTTGGCGGCACTGATTGAAGGATTCTTCTTGCCGGAAATGAAGGAGACGGTGTCATGCAAGAACTGCACAAGACTTGGAGAGGCAGAAGGCTGTTCGTTCAATGGCAGAGATTCAGGGTCTTCGTCGCTAGGGCTGGACATAGGACGCTTCTTCGCTGGCTCTTGTGGCCGTACCTCCTCTTCTTGTCCCGCCGGGTACTTCCGCTTGATGGACACGCCGACATTTGCGGGAAAATTCAGTGCGGGTTTGCTGCTAGGATCATTGAGGAGCCCAAGCCCCGAAGTTTTCTTGATACCATCCATAGTTTTTGAAAGAGCGCCGATATTCGAAAGCAAGGATGCTTTGCGCTCTATTTCTCCGCTAGCCGGCGTCGCAGCGCCAGGCGGATCGATTGGTTTCTCTCGAAGCGTCTGCGATGTCTTGTTGACTGCTCGTTTGTATTCGACTGGATACCAGCGCTTGTCTTTACAGCTGAGTTCCAAGAAGCGCCCAGGGGGCTGCTGTGATGTAATGGCGGCGACGATGGCCTTGCTGACCATCATTTTCTGCTGTTTCTTGGACCTATGGTAGAGTTCTCTGTTACAACGAACAAGCTCTCGGAACCACTTGTTCCCGACATGATTGTTGGCGAGCCCTCCTCGTCCACAAAGCACATCGTTATCCATAGGCTCTGACACAGGCTCTCCATCTCTTCCAAAGAACTGTTCCGTCGACCCCTGATTCTTCAGAAGGTTCTTGATCGACTGCACGGTCATGGCTCCATCCAACCGGAGCTGGATCGCCGCGGGATCTTGAACGACGCGGACACCGGGAAGTCCAGCTGATTCGGACGCATCCCCGGCCCCTGCCATCGGATCAGGAGCATCCGTGGACATGGCCTGTTGCGAGGCTGGTGCACGGCCGCTCATCGCCGACACAATAAGGACGCCGCACCTTGAACCTTCACCACCATTCGCGTGTGTGTTGTGAGTGAGAGAAAACTTGTGCGCGATAACGTCGGAGGATAAGCTGGCGAAGTCGTTGTCTGTGTTGGTGTGGCTGCTTCATGTCAATAGGGCTTGCGGGCGTTCCCATTGGTTGGCTCTTGGGCGAGCTCTGAGAAAAAATTAAAAAATCGGACACCCATGCAAACCAACCCCCGGACGTCTGCTTGTAGGCGGCGTCATCAGTCAATCTACAATCTTCAGTATCATCAGGTTCCCGGTACGCTATGTGCGTTTTGCAGGACGCCTCAGAATAACAGGTATGCCCCCGGCGCGCTCCTAACGGGAGACAACGTTGCCTTTGGGAAAATGTTGTGGGTAATCTTTAAACTCAATTAGTCAGTTTCTCACAGTCATATATACTTTCGCTTCGTTGAGTTGAGATTTCCATTTCGCATCGCATTTCGATCATTTACTGCGTCTATGTCTATGTTCCCCATTAGTACTGACCATACTGCTGCGGTGGATAGTCCCCTTCTTGCGGGTGTTGCTGTGGTTGCTGAGGCGGCGGATACGCGTACCCCTCCGGTGAGCCTCCGAGGCTATGCGAACCTCCGTTGGTCGCGGCGTCATGTATCTGGGCAATCGCTGAACCGTAGTATTGATCTGGTTAAGAAGAAACCGGGCAGTGAGCAAAATATGACAAAGAACGCCAAGGCGCAACAAGGAAATAAACGCCCATCCAGCTCCATTGAAGAACTACGTACCGTACTGGGCAGCAGCTCCGGCAAACTGTGGGTGCGTCCCAACGTAGGTTTGAGGCGGATAGTATTGATACATAGCCTCTGGTGCTTCCTGATACGGGCCGGTCTGTATCGCATAAGGGTCCCCCACGTAGCCTCCTTCTGGCCCGTATGGCATCCGCTGCGAACCGTCCTGGTCCAGCTCCCGGTACCCTCGCCCCGGCACTGGTAGCGGGTACCCATCGTATGCCGAGTACGGGTACGCTCCCATCGGGTCGCCCTCATAGTATATGGGCTGATTTCCAGTATACTGCATCGACACTCCCGGGTGCAGTCCTGAGACGCCAGTCGCCGATAGCGTTGCGTGGTCAATCGGCCCGTGTCCTTCTCTGTCAATGGGTCTCACACCCGCTCGGATGGCCGCCAGTACATTCTCTTCCCGCTTTTGCCTTTGACCGGCCAATTCTTTTTCATGGTTTTCTTTCCACTCTGACATTTTCACTTTATAATCTTCCCTCCGTGTCTTTTCCAGTTCAATGTGATGATTCCGAATCTCGTCTGGAGCTTCCTTCCACATCTGCGACAACAGTCGTGACACCTCCGTGTTCGTCTTTGTAGGATGCTGGTCTCTAACTTTGGATCGTTCCCCCTGCGCAAAGCTGAGAAATGCACTCATTGGACGCCTAGGAGCAGAAGGGTTTTTAGAGGAACGCTTCGCGGAGGGCACCCGCCATGGCCCAGTGTACATGCTCTTCTCAAGATCGTACCGCGCCTTATCCTTCCGCGCCATCTCATCCCAGGGACGCTTTTCGTCTATGGAAATCGCCTTCCATTCTAGCGACACCATCTTAGCAATATTGGTAGTCTGTGTTATTGAAAGAAAACAAAACGAATCGAATCGTGTGCGAGGTGCAGTGGTGAGAGACGACAAAGAATGTTGTTGAGCTCGCGATTCCCTACACGAAAGTGTAAGGACCAAGACTTCGATGTTATTGCTCACCTTTTCTTCCTTTCCCAGATTCTTAAGTCGTTCCCGGATCTCCCTATGCTTCTCAGTCGAAAAGAACATGTAGGCCGACTTAAAACGTCGCGGAGCCTGAGGGGGTTTGCGGTATTTGACCTTGCGATTCTTCTTGATCGGGAGATCGGCAGATTGTTCTGGAACGGAGCTCATCCTGTAACTGTTGCAGGAAACTCAAGCCTAGAGTAGCAGAAGTGGCCTTATTCCTGGTCCTTTTAATGCACAGGACTCGTGTAAAATAACTTTCACTGCAACGAATAGACGGACGCTATGGTTGCCAGCTACTGCAGACTAGATTTCAGCGCTGCGCCAACTTCGCTTCGTCGCGGGGGTAAAATGTCCTCTAGCTACTACGAGCCCTCCCTATCTTAATCGGTAGATTTGGCCGCCTTGGCACCGCTCCCAGCTTCTCGTCGACCGACTGAGCACTGCTCTTTCGTACAGTCCTGTCCCAAGGTGTGCTGCCGTCGTGTTGGTGTCGATGTGCGATGTGGTCCAGTCGCGCTTCCACTTTCGTCTTGCGAACCAGCGACGACGTGTTCACAGCACGCGGTATCCAATCCACACACACGTCACTTCTGAGTACTCCTTAAGTACAAAATAGAAAAGAGTTCACCTACTTGAATAAGTATTTAACTCACCTTCTTAGATGATACTCCTCATAGTACAGTCTGACTGTACGGCATCTCGGATCGATACCGGTACCCAAAACACCGACTCGTATCTGTGCACCGGTATCCTGGTACGAAGAAAAAGAAAAAGACGATCTTGCTTCAGCAATCAGCACAACCTCAATCTGCCATCTTATCAGTCTGCCCATGGCGTAGCTGGTAATAGTGCGACGAAATAGGGGCAATCTACTGCTGGACACAAGGACAAGAGGTATGCTACTACTTTTATTAAGCAAAGCAGCTACTACGAGTCTTCGAGTGTGCAGGACTCGTCTCAGCCTCATTTAACACAAATACTCAATGACCATACTCAAAGACTGTTAGGACCATACTCAAAGACACAAACATGAAAAGCCGCGACAGATCGATAACATTCTGCGGGCAAGCCGAGTTGATTACTCGTCCTTGACAACATCACCATCGTGTCCCACTTCGACGGCTTCTTCGACGAGAGGTTTTTCGATCTCGCTTCCGGTCTCCAAGTCCTTCTCGTCGCCACCGACATCAGCTGTAATGTCGATTCCATGCCGCCAGAAGAAGAAGTAGACAAGATACGTACCGATCATCATCAAAGCCAACGGAATGAGTCCATAATACCACGTATCAGGCCAGTTGCCATCGCCTTCGATCAACGGAGCCATGGTAAGAGAGATGATGCTCATCAACTTGATGAGAATATTTAAGGCCGGGCCGCTTGTGTCCTTGAACGGATCACCGACCGTGTCGCCGACGACACACGCCTTGTGCGTCTCGGTTCCCTTTCCACCGCAAGCTCCCTCAATCTCAATGTACTTTTTGGAGTTGTCCCATGCGCCGCCAGCGTTGGCCATCATAATGGCAAGCATCATGCCAGACGCAATCGCACCGCCAAGAAGCCCAGTCAAACACTTGGGTCCAATCAGGAACCCAACAGTGATGGGGGAGAGAATGGCATAGAGACCAGGGAGGATCATCTCTTCGACAGAGCTCTGAGTAGAGATAGCAACACACCGGTCCGAGTCCGCCTCGGCTGTGCCATCGCGAAGTCCCGGGATCTCGGCAAACTGGCGACGTACTTCAATGATAATGGCACCGGCAGCCTGTCGAGTAGCGAAAAAAGAGAGCGCATACGTTAGACAATATCAGTTTGTCCAATATACTCCACAGTAAGATCAAAATACCCCAACACTTGCCTTCTGCACCGAAAGCATGGTCAAGGCGGCGAAGAGGAATGGCAACATGGCCCCAATCAAAACACCGGCCAAGACAGTTGGCTCTCCAATGTCAACGACAACGATTCCAGCCTTGTCTTTGAAGGCCGACAGCAACGAAATGGCCGTCAAAACGGCAGAGCCGATGGCAAAGCCCTTGCCGGTCGCGGCCGTGGTGTTTCCGAGAGCGTCGAGAGCATCTGTCGTGTCCCGCACGCGTTCTTCGAGTTCCGCCATCTCCGCAATGCCACCGGCATTATCGGCAATAGGGCCGTATGCATCAGTTGCGAGCGTAACGCCCAGAGTAGAAAGCATTCCGACAGCAGCCATGGAGATACCGTATTCTCCAGCGAGGGCGTCGCAGCCGAGAATAGGTAGCGACTAGGATGAGGACGGGAAAGACGGTTGAGATCATGCCAATACCGAGACCTTGGATAATAACCGTAGCAGGTCCTGTGACACCCGCTTCAGTAATGCTCTTCGTGGGGTAGTACTCATAGGAAGTGAAATACTCGGTGACTTGTCCAATCAAGACGCCTGCAACGAGTCCAATATCGATGCATCCGAACACCTTCCACCCGTCGCTTGAACGCCCGTCAAAGAGCTGGGAGACGATGATGGCGCTGAAGGCAACCACGAGGATGGATGAGACGATGGTCCCTTTGTGTAGGGCAAAGAGAAGATCTTTCTGCGAGGCTCCATCCTTGGTTCCGACTGCGAAGTATCCAACAACGGCGGCAATGATACCTGCTCCAGCAATCCAGAAAGGAAGCATGACGAGGACGATGTCGCCATTCGCGAGTGTGACTGCGGCGATGATGCTTCCCACGAAGGACTCGAACAGATCGGCCCCCATGCCCGCAACATCACCAACATTGTCTCCAACATTGTCGGCGATGACAGCGGGGTTTCGAGGGTCGTCTTCGGGAATGTCCATCTCGACCTTGCCGACAAGATCAGCCCCGACATCTGCCGCCTTGGTGTAGATCCCACCGGCGACACGAGCAAAGAGAGCAATAGAAGATGCCCCAAATCCAAACCCAGAGAGTGTGTCGGCGGCCCAAATGAGGTTTTGTGCTTGGGTCGAGTCGTAACCAAGTTGGACAAAGTAGTACATGAGGCTGACTCCGAGGAGTCCGAGCCCGACAACCGTGAAGCCCATGACGGCGCCACCCGTAAAGGCGACACGGAGTGCAACAGAGAGTCCTTCCTTGTCAGCAGCCTGAGTAGTACGAACGTTCGCGTCAGTAGCGACAGCCATACCGCCCCAGCCGGCGGCAGCAGAGAGAGCAGCTCCGACCAAGAAGCAGGATCCGTATCGAATGCCATCAGTCTTTTCGTTGGAGGGTGGATCGATGGAGTAGATGAGAACCAGAACTCCAAAGACGACAATGACAAAGAGAGTCAAGTACTTGTACTCTGTGGTGAGGAAGGCCTTGGCTCCTGACTTGATCTGGTCCGAGATTTTGTTCATGAGGTCATTTCCTCGGGGTGCCGTTTTGAGCTGTGTGCGTGTTGAGAACAAAGAAGGGAAAGTCAGGCAAGTTCCAGAGCAGTACAACTCGAAGGACAAGGTTCTGACAAAGAATTGGATGCCTGAATATCACACAGAGTGCCGAGCTTACCCTCTTTATGAGCCAAATGACCATCATGAGTCCGACGGCTCCAGCGGCAAGCGCCAGAGACACGGCCTTGATGGCGTTGGCATTGCATGGGAAGCTGTCAAAGTTTCCAATGCAAGCCTGAAGGAAGTCCTCAGCGACCTCTGGAACAGTGTTCACTTGATCACCCATCTTTCGGGTGCTAACTTTCGCTTTAGTAGGCTGAATCCAATGCGAAATGAAGGTACCTAGCACTTTCCCTTCCAAATTTTCGATTTTGTGAACGTGTCACCATTGGCTGAACAGTCGGATCGGGGTTCGCAAATTGACACCTCATCAATTGTATCACTCAGAGAATGTCAGTTGCGAAGTCTTTGACCAATCAGAATCCGCCTATCGCATCAGTTGCCGCTGAAGAACGGGAACGCTTTTTGGACTGTTCTGCCCTATTCAATCTGCATGACGTCCGGGTGCCTTAGGATCTTTTTCCGTCGCGTCGGAAACTATGAAGATCTTTGACGCCGCCCTCCAATGTCTACGACGTAGATATTGCGCTAGCTACTCTGCTTCACAACTTCATCGACCATGAAGACGCCTCTGTGGTCTCTCCCCCTCATTCTTTGCCTCTTTGGACCATCCTGTGGATTTTCGGTGACGGATAAGCCGGTATCGACTCTGCTAAAGGAACACGCAGCGACCGTGGCGCAGCTCAAGGATGAGGCGTCCAAGATTGTTTCCAGTGTCGATGCAGAGCCCTATTCGAATGATATGTTCTTTCTACGCTACTGCCTCAAGGACTTTGAATCAGAACGCTGATCGTGTGGAAACCCTCAAACAGAACTTACAGTGGCGAGAGGGCGAGGGCAAGACGATTTGCGACGCAGCGCAGACTGCGATTGCGGAGGCGACATCTTCCGTCGAGTGGAACAATGATCCAGTGAGGAAGGCAGCTCCGCATGCCAACAAGATCAATCAGTTCTTGACGTCTACTCAAATCATCACCACGACGAGTGCACAGGGCGATTTGGTGTACTGCATTCGCGCAGGCAAAATTGATGATGTCGCTCTCATGAGCAGTCTGGATAGTGCCGGCGACATGGTTGACTTCTTTCTATATTGCAAGGAAATCAACGCTTGTGTTGCGAATCAACGGAGTATGCAGAATGACAAGTTGGCGTATGTGTTGACAGCCAACGATCTGGGGGGCGTCAAGTTGGTAGGAGGCGACGCCACGTTTCGAACAGCGCTCAGCGATGCTTCGAAGAAGGCCAACGACCTTTATCCAACCTTGAACGGGCCTTCACTCTTGTTGAATCTTCCAGCCCTGCTTGGAGCACTGGCCAAGTTGTTCACCCCCCTCTTTCCACCTGAAGTGAGAAAGAGGATTAAGTTTGCACAGGGTCCATTAAAGAATGTGGAGGACTTGACGGACATCTCGTACGGAGGACCAGGGCGATCTGCCTTTTTGGCAGACTTGGACGAGCTGGTGTACGGAGGGTAAGAAACGAGGGATGCTTTGGAGCTAAGAGAAATCGTCGACAACAATGGGGCGTATGGGTAGCGGTGAACTCAAACGCTGTGACCGTGAAGAGCAGCGGACCGAAGTCTCTCGACGCAGTACCAGTACCAGTACCATACCGACCAAGCCAGTTCTATTTACTGTTGTTTCGAGAAGCTGCTGTAGACTATTGAGGTACTTTGATGAGTATGTAGTTATCTTTACGGTGAGTTCAAGTGCCTGGGATGAGTACCGTTAGAACACAAGCAAGAGAATCC
>OLMU01003943.1:0-11908 GCA_900291995.1 Licmophora abbreviata | reverse complement strand
GCGGAGAAGGATCAGGAGGCACTACCCTGGTCGCGCCCTCAAGCGGTGGCGGAATGGGCGAGCAACGTACGTTGAGGTCTTCTCGCCACACCAAGGTGGAAGAGTCTGACGCCCAGCACGACGAGGCGGGGCTCCATGACTCAGCGGAAGAGGATCGGGCTTTGGAACTTGCAGAAGAAAAGATGCTGATCGAGGGCGATGAAGAGATTGAAAGCATCGATGAACACGGAAACCCCGTCGTCGACACTGCGCAGTTTGAGCGTCGTATGATGACAGTGGCGCTCGTGCAGAGCGTCGTGGAAACTGCGGGGCAGCCTCGCTCGAAAGGCAAGGATGCTGCGGCTCTACGCGCGCGAGTCGAAAGAACTCAGAAAAAATCGAAGGAAAAGGCCGAGGATATCGGTGGGGAGGCCCAGCCGCACACCTACGGTCTGCGAACGAGAAGGCGCGGCGGCGCTGACTCGGACGAATCAGAGAGTCCGCCGGCATCTCCAAGGAGTCCGAGAATGAGACGAACGAGACATTCGGATAGCAGCGCCTTGAAGAATCCAGCATCTGTAGGGGGAAGGCAGTCGACTCGGATTAGAGCGGAGTCTGAGGTCCCCAATCCGTTGGTGCAATCAGACGTGTCACCCACTCCGAACTCTGCAGTGGTGAAGGCTTCGCCAGGGACTAAAGGGGACACAGCTAAGGAAGACGTGCCAAATCGAGGTTTAGCCGCACCCATGCTGACCGTCCCGTGTCCACTCGCGGCGGAATCAAAACAGATGCATGCTCCAGCGGTAGACGCTTCCGGTGCGTCGATGACGCGACGTAGTCGGATCTTTTCAATTGATATTGATCGTAAGTCAAATCCATCGCTTCGATGCGCTGCAATGGCGATCTCGCTGTACTTAAAATTGTCTCTAATTTAATCTTCGCATCATTCTTTCACATTCGCCAGCTGCTGGATTCGAGTTTCCGGACATGAACATTGAAAATGAATTGGATCCTCATTTGTTTGATGGCTCGGCTCAAACGCATGACGGTGTGGGCGCAACCGCGTCGAACCCAAGAACAGCCTCTCTGTCTTCCGATGCAAGGGGACACCGCAAGGGATCGACTGGATCAGCATCGCAAGACGTATCATTTGCGCCGCAGGGGAGGGATCGTGCCATGTCGTTTGAATTCTTTTCGTTTGGAATCAATGCCGACGAGCCGCCTCTTCCGGAAGCGGCGAATAGCGATCAAAGTGTCATGACAAGACCTCGCGGGAACTCAATCATTTTTGATCCCGTGAGCTTTCATGAAGGCGGAATCCACGAAGAGAGACTGTTTGCCACGGGGTCGAGGACAAACTCAATTGATCTCGTGGACCCAACGGGCATTGCCATTGCGAGTGCTGTTGGGGCACCGTACGCTCCGGATCCCTCAAGGTGAGCCCATCGATATCTGGCATGAGGTCATCGTGAAGCTCTGTCTTGATCCACCTATATCTAACCCGTGATGGCGCGCTTCGTTTTCGGTTTATCAGCACCTCTCGCGGAAGTGCATTCAGCAAGAACAAGAAATCTGCGTCGACGAGGTCGTCCTCAATAAGTTCACGACAAGACGCAGCATCGTATCGCACATCTTCTTCTCTTCATGACAGGACAGGCGACTCGTCCAGCAGGCAGCCTGCTACATCTGCGTCTACCGAAATGGCGACGCTTCCGTCGTCTCTTGCCGCCGCCAACGCTAATAGTTCACTGCAGCACACGACGTTTCAAATGGAGTTGCTCAACAAGGATGGGCGCATTGGGATTTATCTCCCAGACGCCAGACGTGCTCGCATCGCCAAGTTCCATTCTAAACGCAAAATGCGTATTTGGCGCAAGCGCATCAAGTACGACTGTCGTAAGAAGCTAGCCGACAGCCGCCCTCGCATCAAGGGGCGCTTCGTCAAACGCAGTGATGTGGACGTGTAAGCGGAGAGAGAATGTTGAAATCTGTTGGGAAAGTCGGTGTTGACGACCGGGGAAATTGGAGACGACAAATTGCTAGCGCATGCCGTCGGCGCACCACATGATTCATGTAAACCTGTATCACAAACAAACTGTAGACCACATTATGCACCCGAAACACAATGAAGTGCTGTACAAGCTCGTTTGCTCCTTCGTTGAGTACGTTCAACAATTCTATTTGAAGTAGCTACATAGTCTTGAATTGCATGCACCTCTATGCTTGCATTGGTCCGCCGGCGGCCGATAATTCAATGGCAGAGGCAAGAGAGTTGGACATCACACCTACTTGTTGTTGTACTTGTCAACGGCTCGAGAAATGGCCACAAGAGCGTCCTGTCGGGTTTCCCAGAAGCTGTCGCTGAGTCGAGGAATCCGAAAATGACATTCTACCGTCACAATAGCTTTGTCTCCGTCGAGACCCGTCCAGTGCACTTTGAAGCGATGAGAGCGCGAGTCCATCAACCTAAGACCACAACTCGACTGAATCTCCCCCTTGATGTCTGATACCAGTTGCAGAATATTGTCCGCTCCTCGGTTCGAGAGTTTGAGTTCTTGTGAGAATTGCGAAAAGGGCATGCGCGTGTAGTTAATCACACGCGACTTTGCCAGCTGCGAATAGGGTATGCGAACGAAGCTGTTGTCGAGTCCGCGCATCATGACGTCCGTCCAACGCATATCCAGTACTTGTCCCATCGTACCATCGCTGAGACGTATTGTATCGCCAACAGAGCACTTGTCGCTGAAGAGGATTGATGTTCCCTGTGCAATCTCGGTGACTGGATCTTTAAGCGCCAGACCAACGACGACCGAAGACACACCCCCTAGTGTCAAAAGCGAGGTCATGGCGACACCGACATCCAGGCCGTTTGCATCGAGAAAGAGTAAAGTAGTGATAAGGTATATAACAACATCTAGCATGCGATTGTAGAGCGCACGTCGGGATCCGATCTGGCGAGCCTGGTACCTGCCCGTAATCAGCAATTGGTCAAGCAAATGCCGTTTCAACTTGCTGAGATTCCTGGCGAACCAGAATCCGTAGACAAAGGAAGCAAGAAGTTTTGGTTTATCCGCTAGCCCCGGGACACCGAGACCTGCCAGAAAGACCATGAGAAGTTCTGCGCAATATACCAAGATGCCATACTGACCGAGCTGACATATCATTTTGCTTATCTTGGAGAGGTATGGCGTATCCTCAAAGGCCAGGGGCTTCTTTGAACGTAGAGTACGGTTTACTACTCGATTGCTCAGCGATCGCAGAGCAATATCAGGAAGAAAACTCCAGGCTAACAGGGCTGTCAAGTCCGAAATCTTGAAGGCCTCCTCGGCGTACTGCCAGGCGGTTACGGGCGAGCTTCCGAAGAGCCTGTGAAGGCCTCTTGAGATCGTTCCGACAAAAACAGGACCCATGGCGCTCTCATCTCTTGATCCTCCTCGCAGTCGAGCAACGGTTGAAAGACTATGGCGTTTTCGAACGCGTGGGAGCGATCATAGAAGCACGGAGGGTAAGAGATGAATTCGCAAGCACCGGTTCACCAGTCCAAAGCACGAGTACTAGGAGGAGTACCCGTACGACTGAGAAGACCGTATGCGCTCTCATCTTGATCTTCCAGCTCTCGTGTGCATCTCCAGGAGCAGACTGGACCAAACAGAGCCACGGTTAGCCTTCGAGGACGACAGAATCAATCAACCTAGACGCACAGACGGATTGGGGCCATAAAACCGCATCATCGGTGCCGTCTACAGTCGGTATGTTACCAACATGACGCCATGATTGTGACGCCGACGATCGAGCGCCGTCGAGCGACAGACGCCATCTTCGCGAGTGTGACTGACTCATTCGACTCTCGGATTGTACAATCCGATTGATTCATTCGATTCCTCACTCACTCATTCATTCGTCGACTTCTGTGGACCAGTCCCATGGATGGACGAAAGGGGGGCATCGGTATTGCTCTGTCTCCTTGACAGAATGGACTGGCACGATGGCACTCTAGTAGACGCAGCGTGATTGTTATCTCTAGCAAAGTCCATCTGAATTTTGTGTTCAGTCTTTACTCGATACCCTCTGTTGACCTCTTTCGAACTTCTTCATGCGACCGACCAAACTTCAGACGGAAGTGCGACCATCGTTCAGTCCTGTAGCACCCTCTTTTCCTCTTGTTCAGACTAGAAAGTCCCAAAAGTTTCCTCCATTCTGAATCACGTCCACAACTCGTCCAATGGTAAAGAACACGATACTACTCCAAACGACCGTAAGCACAATCTGCCTGTTGTTCAGGGTGGTGTAATCGACTTTGCGTCCCGTTTTTTGGCTCTCAAATCGATTGAGCGCCCAATCCTGGGCATTCTCCATGTAGGCATCCATGTTGCCCTCGGCCTCGAGACGATTTTCGCAGTCCCCAGCAGTAGCCAAGTATTTCAGTACCGCTTGTTCCCACTCGTCTGGCTTGAAGGTGCGGGTGAGGAAGGCTTTGGGGCCATGCCTCAACAGCGCTTTGACAGAGTCATAGCCATATGCGGCCGTTTCTTCTTCACTGGTGGGTTCCCAGCGTTGTGAGGAGGGATCAAACCGAGGCGCCATGCGGAGCGTCTGAGTAGACGTGCGACGGCGAGACTGGACGACGGGAGAAAAGCCCGTCGCAGCGCTCAGTAGAACGCAGCTGAGGAGGAACCTGATCATCATTGTTCTCTTGTCACTGTTCGAGTGTTGCTTTCACCTGAGAAGGAATACCTGCTGTGCTCGTCGGTGGTGGCCCCACCATGGGCGGTCTCGCGATGACGTGTTGAGATGAAAAAGATACCCAGCTTCAATGGGGAATCGGGAGTCCCAGGATGAGTGGATGCCTCCCAGCCGCACAAAATTGGGCAAGAGAAAGTGAGGTGGAGAGAGACGCGCCTGCTGCCTGTGCGACAAGCAAGAGCATTCGTACAGCATCGCCGTCATCGCCGTTGTTGACACTGGGAACGTAGAGGAGCAATTCTGGATAAGGCACCATGATGGTAAGTAGTCTGTTTGCTGCCTTGATGAATCTGATAGCGGAGAATCGAAATTTGAGACTTTCTGTCGAATTTTCGTGAACTTCCCACGCCCCATCATGATTGATTCTAGTGAACTTGGCTACCTAATATCTTACATGTCTCTTCTCCCATTCTGCAGTCAACGGTTCTTCTTTCCGGCAGTAGGAGTCGCTTGAACTCTCCCTCGGCTCGGCTGATGGTGCTTCGAGCCTTCGCTACAGACAAGTTCAGTCGCGCCAAGCCTCACGTCAACATCGGAACCATTGGCCATGTCGATCACGGTAAAACCACCCTTACCCAGGCAATTACCAGGGTACTCAGCGAAAAGGGCTGGAGCGAAAGTATGAGCTACGAAGATATCGACAAGGCTCCCGAGGAAAAGGCGCGAAAAATCACCATCAATACCTCCCACATTGAGTATGAAACGGAGAATCGTCACTACGGACATATTGATTGGTAAGACGTCGTATTTCAAGACTGATTGCTCTGTACTGAGGACTCTGTCTTCTGAGTGAGAGTTCACACTGACCATTCTATCTATTGCAACAGCCCCGGTCACGCAGATTACGTGAAAAATATGATTACTGGTGCAGCGCAAATGGACGGAGGAATCTTGGTCGTTGCCGCCACGGACGGACCCATGCCTCAGACACGCGAGCATATTCTCCTTGCCAAACAGGTCGGAATCCCATCGCTTGTTGTCTTTTTGAATAAATGCGATTTGGTCGACGATGAAGAGTTGCTAGAGTTAGTGGAAATGGAAGTTCGAGAGATGCTCGACTTCTACGAGTTTGATGGAGACAACACCCCCATTATTCGTGGATCGGCGCTTTCCGCAGCGGAAGGAAAGAATCCAGAGATGGGAGAAGCCAAAGTTTTGGAGCTCATGGCGGCATGTGATGAACATATTCCCGAGCCAACTCGCGATTTGGACAAGCCTTTCTTGATGCCTATTGAGGATGTCTTTTCGATTGCCGGGCGTGGTACAGTTGTGACGGGCCGTGTCCAGCAGGGACGCGTCGACGTGGGAGATGATCTTGAGGTGGTCGGTTTGGGCAATGATCAAAAGACGACGTGCACTGGGGTAGAAATGTTCAAGAAGCTGCTGGACTATGGCATGGCGGGTGACAATGTCGGATGTCTATTGCGTGGATTGAAGCGAGAAGATGTCACCCGTGGACAAGTACTTGCAAAGCCGGGCACTGTCTCTACGGGTAAGAAGTTTGAAGCGGAAGTCTATGCTCTATCGAAAGACGAGGGCGGTCGTCATACGCCCTTCTTCTCGCATTATCGTCCTCAGTTCTTTTTTCGAACTGCCGATGTTACGGGAGACTTGACCTTGAAAGAGGGAACTGAAATGGTCATGCCGGGAGACAATGTTACACTGGACATGGAGCTCATCACACCTATCGCTGCTGAGCCTGGTCTTCGCTTCAATATGCGTGAGGGTGGACGAACTGTGGGCACGGGTATCATTACAAAGGTGACCGGCTAGCTTCTTCTCGTTGGTGCAGCACAATCAAAGACTAGAGATAGGCATGTATTGAAAGGTTCTAACGAGATTCTCATTAGCGTTCTAAACACATGCGCGGACAAGACGACGCTACTATACCATAGCACCGATCACGTAGTGCCCAACGCCTCTACGTAAAATGTCACTGCAAGGGGTGGATCAACTGATTTTTCTCTAGATGCCGACGATTTCCAAATCCTGTTCAGCTTCCAGCGTTGGAACAGGGGCGTTAGCGAATGGATCTTCGGGAGCGGCAGAGTCACCGTTCATTGGATGCAACAACGCGTCTTCCGAAGGAGGCGCCGGCGGCGCCGCTAGCGGCGGTGGCCCATGTCCGTTGGTATCTTGTGCTTTCACGTGTGGGATGAACTTGCTCCACGCCTCCTCAGATCGTTTGGAGGTTTCCACCTGCACACGCGCATACTCGGCCACAGCTTCCTTGACTTGATCGTCAAGTCCCTTCTGAACTCGATCCATCTCGCTCAAGACACGCTTGGTGACGACCTCCAAGGCTTGCTTGGCCTTGTCAGCCTCCTTCTGCGCCGAGCGAAGTTCAACCTCACCCTGCTGGATCTTGACACCTCGAGCGTTCACACGCAGCTTTGCCAACGTACCCTTGCGATTCTCGACTTGTTTGACGCGCGTCGTGTATGTGAGCTGATATTCCTTTCGTTTGGCAAGTGCAACCTTGGCCGCCAAGACACGACGCTGAACATCCTGCAGGGACTGCTCAAAGGCTTCTGCTTCATTCTTGGCCTTGTCACTTTGCATTTTCGAGGCGTATTTGGCAAACTCGCTCACCTTGCGGAAAGTTTCAACAGTCTCATTGGAAGTCGTCGGACAAAAGCGTTCGCGGTGGGCTACCAGCCAACCAAAGGATGATTCACTGAACTCAGTCAAGCCCAACGCCGAGTCCTTGGTAGATTTGACCAAAGCCGCCGCGGCAGTTACAAGTCCCTTAATGTATGCTTCCATATTGTCGACATACTTTACCATGGTTTCAATTTCATGTTCGTCTTCAGTAATTTCCAGCTCGGCGTTCCCACCCATGACTTGGGCCGCAACGACACCCCGCGCCAAGAGATTTCGGACTTTGGTTCCAACCGCCTTTCCTTCGCCGCCCATCATACGTTCCACGTCTCCCTCGGACGATGTGTTGGGATTCATCCGTTCCAGTTCCTTCTTGGCCTCTTCAAATGCTTCCGCCCCTTCGTAGGATAGAAATACAGTGAGACTGGGAGGGATCGAGTCATGCGTGACTTCGGGATTGGCGACGACGTCTTGCAGGAACTTTTGTAGCTGCCCGCATCGTTCCGTAATGAGTTCCTCGCTGAACCTCGCTTCGAGTGTGAGAGCCCGCTTGTGTGGAATCATGGGCAGCATACTTCCGGGGCGTTCTGTGTTGAGACGATGGTAGAGCCACTGAAAGTCACTGTAGCGACGACGAATGTAAGCTGTGCTGTTCTTGACGGAAGAAACCACGTCAACCCTGTACGTCGTGGTCATGTTGCGACCTTCTCCATGCGTCTGGGGATCCAAGACCTGAACGAGTAGTGAAGCGTCGGCGGGTCATTGCATGAGTCACGAGGACGGAGAAAGATTTCACATTCCAAATTTGGGAAATTTGAGCGCTTTCAGCACGTACCGTGACATCGTAGATCTTCATGTCTCTATCTGACTCAATGACCATTGTATTTCCGTCTGCGGTGGTGCAAAACCAATACTCTAAGGCAATAACGTCGATCTCAACACCGACTTTTAGCTGTAGCTACGACCAAGTTTGAGATTGAAATTGGATTTGTCTCTCGTCTTTTTCTCCGCGCGCGCACGGCGCGGAATCAGAAAAAGTCTTGGAGCGTCAACTGCGCGCATACTCGCGCACTCTCCAAGCCATCAATCGTAAAATGCAAAGAACAACTGCCAAAACAGAAAACAGGTCCCTGTTGCCCCCACATTGCTCACGGCCACCATTGTTGAACAGAGTGCTGCTGCTGCGATAGCACTCGACCCCTCTGCTACTCTCCCACGTACAATTTGCGACCTGAAGGAGTCAATGACCAATGCAGACGAAGCGACGAGTCACTCCACGGATCGTCCAAAGAATACCGGCATGACAAGCACCAGCAGTTTACATTTCGAATCAACGCCGGACACTGTTCCTGATGTTTGCTCCAACCGTGACACACGCCTCCATCAGTCTCGTCGTCGCCGCTTCTTTTACACGTCGCTTATTCTCTTGACTGGCTGCTTCACGAGTGGGGTCTTTCTGACTTTGGGGATCGTTCAAGCCAGACGGGAGCAGACTGAACTCTTCGATCTCGTGTCGAGGGACTTTACAACGGCGGTTCAGGATGCCTGGGCGGGATACGAGCTGTATGGACTATGGATTCATGAGTCTTGTCGTTACAAGCCTGCAAACAACCACACGCTACTTGGAATCTGCAGTCGACAAGAGTTTCGAGAGCTCTATGAGTATATTGTCAGTATGGGACTAGACTTTCAGTCGGCACAATTTGTTCCAAATGTCACTCACGTCGACCGTTCGGCCGTCGAGGCGGAAGCTCGAGAATTCTACGAAGACAACTATCCGCATGTTAACTATCGAGGTTTCGTAGGGCTCGAACAAGACCAGCCAGAGGGAGAACTTTCCGTCTCTGCGCATGGAGCTGAGCCCTTCTACTTTCCAATACACTATGTGGAACCGGTCGTTGGGAATGAGGCGGCGATCCACCTTGACTTGTACGGCAGCGTCCCTTCACAGCGAAACACCATTGAACGAGCGACGTCGACATGGAAACCAGCTCTTTCCAATCGACTACGACTCGTCCAGGAAACGCATCCTTATTCATATTCTATTGTGCTACACCATCCTGGGTTGAAGCTCTCCACTCGCCCCGACCTCACGGCGCCGGTTGACATGTCACTCATGGTTATTCGCATCCCGGCGCTCATTCATCGTGCCGCTTACTTTGCTACCGCAACGAAACAGGTATATATTTACGACTCGAGTAACGAGGAAGAGGACGTGTTTCTGGGAGCCGCCACGGTGCACAGCAAGGATACGGGAGGCGTCGAGCGGCTCGAAATACTACGAGAGACAAAACTGACTGACTTGCCTCTGAAGTCAAATGCTCACATCGTACGCCGTACGGTTGAAATCGCCGATCGCGTGTGGACGATTGCCGTCGTGTCGGTTGACGGTACCTTCCAGCCGGACATTCTAAATACAGTCTTGATCGCGGCAATCACTCTCTTCTCGACGATGGTTCTGGCCATATCGTTTTCTAGAATCATGAAATTGAATCAAAGCATGGCACAGGGTGAACAAGAAAAAGCGACTTTTATTGTAGACACAGCACGACAACAGGCAGCGGCTGAGCGACAATTGAACGAATATATTGCCCACGAAGTGCGCAATCCGTTGTCATCAGCAATGGCGGCGCTCTCCTTCGTTTCCGCGGCGACTCGCAATACTGGAGACGACAGTTCCATCCAAGAATCCCTTCGAGACGATATCACCATCATTGAAGCTAGTCTTCAGTTCATTAACGAGCTACTTCGAAACATGCTGGATATGCACCGAGCCGCCAGCAAACTTATGAAGATCACCATGGCCCCGACTGATATTCTCCGCGATGTCTTTGAGCCTGTCGCCGCTGTCTTGTACTTACGAGGGAATAGGGTGAAGGTGGATGTAGACTGTCCGTCAAATCTTGTGGTTGAGTCGGACCGTTTGAGGCTCAAGCAGATCGTATTGAATCTGGCGGTCAACTCATCCAAGTTTGTAGAGTACGGTTTTATTCGACTGCGTGCGACTGTAAACGACAACAACGTGATGATTTTTGTGGAAGACTCAGGCCCGGGCATACCTACAGAGAAGCGCGGACAGCTCTTTGCCAAGTTTCAAGAGAGTCTCGATTTGTTGAACCAAGGGACTGGTATTGGCTTATGTCTTTGTAAACATCTGACAGATCTCATGGGAGGCGATATCTGGCTGGACGAGACATACGATAGTGGCGTTGAAGGCTACCCAGGGAGTGGATTTGTCCTAGATCTCAAGGTTGGGCCGCTGTCACTTGAGACGGACGACGCGAATGGTGGACCGTCCTGTGACCCGAACATGCAACTCGAAGAGAGTGAGAAGGATGCGTCGAACGAAGATTCGGAGCAAGCCCTTCCAGAAGCACTCTCCGTGATGTTTGTAGACGATGATTTGGTCTTGCGAAAGATGTTCCACCGATCCCTGAAACGAGTCTGTCCCACTTGGACGTTACAAGAAGCGGCAAACGGAGAGGCGGCGCTGCGTTTGGTGGAGTCTAAAGACTTTGACTTGATTTTCATTGATCAGTACATGGCGTCGGTTAACAAGCAACTGCTGGGAACCGAGACTGTTCGTGCTTTGCGAGCCAAGGGGGTTTCGAGCGTTATTTGCGGGCTGAGCGCAAATGACATGGAAGACTCTTTTCAGGACGCTGGATCTGACTCGTTTATGTTCAAGCCGTTTCCATGCGAAAAGAAGGTATTACAGAAAGAGTTAGCTCGAATCTTGGTCAAAGGTTGACTCGTGCAAAGCCGTCAGATCATTTGAATTTGTTTCGACCATGCAATAGCATTTGACGCAGACAAGGGATCACGTTGAATTCTCCAACTAAAAAAACGATCTGTCCAACATCGGAGTCTTGAAGCTCGTACGGCATCTGATTTCCGTATCCTACCTGAGAGTTTCGAGATGAGCCAACTGGAATCGTGATATGTCGTAGAAACGATCTGTGTTGTTCGACACAATGGTAGCTTGGCGTTTCAAGCTCTCTGATAGACAGAAGAGCGGGAAGGTGGACTGAGAGGAGGCAAGTGCGAATCGTCGTGATGTGGTGTCGTGGAGTGAGTCAAAAGGTCAATGTGTGTGTTTGGAAATGCGTCGAGTGAGTCGAACTATTCTTCAAATGCCGTTTCGTGTCATCTTCAAACTACGCCTACGTACTATCTATAGACTAACATAGACTTGAGCAGACAGATTTTGGCCCTTTGCTACGCCTTAACTAGCCTTTTCCCTTCTCTATTGCAAAAGGGTCACCCAAGCAAGAGAGTCGAAGATATCTACGGTAGCGTCGAAGACCGTTCCTTGTCCGCGTCACACAAGCGGATACAACAGCTAAACCACCCTCAGCCGGTCCCTCGAACCTCTTCTGTTCCTGCCTTCTGGGCTGGCACTGAAGACGGTTACTACTCTTCTTAGCAAGTTTTCCGTAACCGTCGTCGTCCTAGGGAACACTACTTTGCTAACCGGATTTCAGCGTCTATGGTTGGAGTACCTGTAAAATACATCTTTCTCTCGGTCCACATTTATCATATTGCTTATATCAAAACGCTTCAAGCAATCATAGTATCACCCAGT
>OLMU01003942.1:0-19034 GCA_900291995.1 Licmophora abbreviata | reverse complement strand
GCACATACTCGTATTTCATAAGAGACCATGAGGTACAAGCCAGCATCAGCATGTCGCTGTTGCATCGTCGCAGCACCATGAAGACTAGCAATACTTCTAAAAGTACTTCCACTCGCACCAGTACACTTCGAGACATTCGAGAAGCTCCGGCCGCGTCGACACCCTCCAAAGCGCTGCAGCAAGTCAGGCAGTTTGCTACCTTTGTCGTGTCCATCTTGGCGGTGCGGTGGTTCTGGTACGAATGGAGGCCATGGCATGTGTTTTCGTGGTGGAGAGAAGTAACGGGTGAGTCTGCTTCCACAAGAAGTTTGAAGTGTAAAGATTGAAGTTGATTTGATTTGGTTGATTTTTGACCGCGAGTCTCGTCGTGTCACTGATGCTTTTGCTGTTACTACCTGGTACCTGGTACCACATTCAGTCTGGGTTATTACATGGAGGCTCTATGCATACCTTATGAAGCGACAGACTCGGAGACCTTTACTGAACTATGGGCGATGGGCCTTAATACTATTGCTCAATGATGATGATCATGCTGCTGACAGCAAGGAGGCCTGGGCCAAGGCACTGGCGGCCCGTGGTTTGCGCGTAGCCGTCGTGGTAGTAGACAACACCAACAACGATGGCAAGATCCATCCTCCAACGAAGCACGTGCATGAAGCTATCACACCCGTCACGGTGGATCACTGGCTGGGACAGAAGCAGTTGGAGGGTGGCGTCGGTGTCTTCGTCACGGGATCTGTGCAAGGTCGCGGTGGCGGTAGCCTCGATACGACGACTACGACTACTACTACTACTTCGAGAAGTAGTAGTGGCAGTAGCTCTACAGCCGATCTGTTCCAGTCCGTTGTGAGACACATGACGTTCCGACACTCGGGGGCGATTCTTAGGGTGGTTGGGTCGAGTACGAATCAAACTATCGTGGACTATGCAGGGACAGACACTACTGAACAAAGCATCACCTCCGATGACGATAGTGAGGAAGATTTTGTCTATTCCAAGAATGGCATCGTGGTATTGGATATACCGGCGAAGCATCTTTCCTCGCCATTCGTTGTAGACGCGGCGCTGGAGAAAGTAGGGGAAACGAGACGGCTAACGCTGCGACATGTCCTCTGGCAGCGCATCAAGCAAGCTTGGCGAATGAGAATACGGTGGTAGCAGCGGATGTTCTGTCTATTATTGTTGTTGCTGATGCTCTGTCAGCATTCAGTGGTAGTAGCAGTCTGCGGTCTATCTATCGTGGTTTGTCGTATTCATTGTAGTCTCCATTCTACTGGTGGCGGTCAGTAGCGGCATTGTTTTCGTTTGTACTGGATTTGCTCTTTCTATCTCAGCGCCGCGCAGTGAACGTCCTGTCTATATCATGATCTTGATCCTGCCCATCGATGCCCCTCATTACAGAGAATCGGACGTGTTCCGAAGCACTTCCTCCACGACGAGGTCGATCTCTTCGGAAGCAGCAGCGTTGACAGCCGCCGTCTTGGCGGTCGCCGCAACAATACTGCTGGCCACACCAGCAAGCCCGGCCTTAACGAGTAGCGGCGAAGGTTTCTTGGTGGCGCCACTTATTGTTGTGGTAGTAGAAGAGTCATCTTGTAATTGCTGTTCCAGAACGACGTTCGTGTAGCTCGCGTCCTTGTCGTCGACACTACTTCTCTGCCCCAGTATTCCCTCTACTCCCAGGTTACTATAGATGCACCCGGCAACAATCAAGCCGGCGCCGATGGCGGAATCCATGCCAAAGGTTTCTCCAATCAACACAGAGGCAAATAGAGCTCCAAACAAAGGTTCGGCAGACAGTAGAACGGTCGTCTCGGCGGCCGAAAGAGTCTTCAGCGCCACTGCTTCCATGTAAACTGTCAATGCTGTCGTGACAGTGCCCGTCCAAAATAGGGCTCCCAGTACAGCAGGCGTACTAATCCATTCCACGATCTGATGCGCATTCATTAAACTCTCTCGTTCCGTCACAAAACAGTATAGCAAGGACGAACAGAATACAGCCAACACCTGAGCCGCACTGTTCCTATTCGCTTCGTTTGGATACTTGCGCATGGCACTTTCCATACGCCAAAATGCAATGCCAAAGGCCAGGGGCTGTAGGAGACTTGCAAGATCGCCCTGAGTAAAGAGAACGTCCGCACTACTCCCGCCGCCGAGTTCGAGAAAGCCAACACCGACGACCGCCACACCGGCACCCACCAGCTCGCGCGCTAGAAGTCTCTTGCCCGTCATGAACTCGAGCAAGGGTACAATGACGACGGCAAGGGAGCACAAGAAGGCACTCTTGCTAGCATCTGTGGTTTGCAATCCGACAGCCTGCGCCAAGTACCCGATACTGTTCCACAAGCCCACCTCTACACCAGTGACAATAGCACCGACCGTAGGTTCATCCATACCGGCAAAAAGGTTCGAATGGACGCGCGATGAGTCGGACTCTGGCTGTTGTTGTTGTTGCTGTTGCTTGGGTGGGGCCAGTAGCCACGGAAGCGTACAGAGTGTCGCAATACCGAATCTCAAGGTCGCCGCAATGCCCACCGGCAAGCTTTCGTCCAATACCTTAACGACGGAAAAGTTGGTACCATACAAGGCTGCCGCCGCCAACAATAGTATGCGTGCCTTGTTGAGTTCCGTGAACCAGGGCACGGAAGTAGACGAGGAAGGTGATGACTCGAACGGCCGAACAGCACTACTCGCTTCGGCCGGCTCCTGAACAAACGTGGCTTGCTGATAGGAGAGCCAGCTATTTGTGCTAGTGCCGGCACTCTCATGTCGCTGCTGATGAGGAGTACGATCCTCCAACAAGGCTGCTGAGGATGTCGGCGCCTCCTCTTCGGACAAAGAAGCAGTCGTGACGGTAGCGTTGGCCGTAGAATACAAGCGAGTGCTCTGTGAAGACACTCTCGCCGGGGAAAAGGTCGTCACAGAACCAAACGGCGACCATTGGCGAGTCTGCTGTGGTGTCACACGAGTAGTAGGAGCACGAACAAACGCCAGTACCAGGAGGGACGTCGGCGAGGCCAAGAGCGGTAGCAGCAGCGAAACAGCAGTATGTCTGGTCATCATGGCAGTGCTATGAACTGAGCTGAGTTTCCAGTTGAAGGTTGAAGCCTAGCAGCTGTTTTACGTTTCAGTGGTCCAAAAAGTGAGGTGAAAGTTTGAGCGCTTCCTCGTGGAACTGACAATGAAGAGTAAAAATGATAATCCCGAAAGAGGCCAGCGGTTGGCTCACGACGGAGAGGACACAGAAGAAGCAATGTGTTCAATCACACGAATGACGCCAAACGACTGCGTGTCTTTGTCAAGAACAGAGAAGCGTTGCACTCACAAATTTCATGTCAACAAAATACACTTCGTGGCTCCTGTTGAATGCGTGGCGCGCCAAGGAATGTCTTCCTCTTCAGCGCCCATCTGCAACTTCGCTAACGAGTTGCACTTGAAAGATGTGAGAGTCACCTGAAACGTCATCATGACATCACTCTACAACACAACTTCAACTTGCAGCTTCAAGCGGAAGGACTTCTTCGACTCATTCAATTCATCGAGTTCGCTTTCTCAAACTTCTTTGGCGCCAAAAAGTCATGAGTCAGTCTCCCGACGACCGACGACAATGGTGAATTCTGCATAGAGATACCGTGTTGCATCCAGACAACTGCCTTACAGTACTTGAGCTCTTGCCGGACCTCAGTTTTAGCATCTGCTTGAGCAGTAATTAACGTACAAGCATGAGCTCGCTCTCCTCGTTGGCAACGGCATCGTGTCTCTTGTTCGCCGGTCTCGCCACCACGACCACGAGCACCACCGATGCCCTTGCCTTCGGAGTAGTTTCTCCATCATGGTTTCCTCGTGGACGCTACGGGTCCACGACTACTCTGTATGGATCTTCTTCGTCTTCCTTCGCTGTTCCGTTCCAAGATATGATTGAGAACCTCACGAGCAGCGAGAAATCGGTCGCGACGGTCGTTAAGCAATCTGCCGCCAGTGTCGTCTTTGTGACCAGTGTGCTGCCCTTTCCAATAGACGGGCGAACGAGGGGGAGAAGAAGACAGAAAGAGCGGACTACACACGACACCAAAAACGACAAAAGGTCAAAACTACCGCCGGGACGTGCACTCGGATCTGGTTCAGGCTTTCTCGTTTCTTCGGATGGTTATCTGGTGAGCAATTTTCACGTCATTGAAAATGCCTATCGACTCTTGGAAGCAGAACGAAGCTATCAGGAAGTCAATGCGACTATCGTGGGAAACATTACTCAGTATTTTGGATCCTCGGTACAACCTTTTCTACAAAAACTCATTCCGGAAACACCACCAACACCGCTCATCTACATTCGAAGTGAGGAACTGTCGGGCTCTGACTTTCTGCTATGTCGAGTGGTCGACGTGAAACCCGAAGTGGACCTGGCCGTCTTGAAGTTGGTCAACACGACGACTGCCGTGTCATCGACGACGCCCAGTGTGCCATTCGGGAACAGTGGCGATCTGCTTGTCGGACAGTCGTTGGTGGCCATCGGAAACCCCTTTGGTCTAAGCCAGACCGTGACGACGGGAGTCGTCTCAGCACTAAATCGCGAGCTGCAAGTGTCAAACCAGAACGGCAGGAGCCTTCGTCCAATTCGAAACTGTGTTCAGACGGATGCAGCCATTAACCCTGGGAACTCAGGTGGACCACTGCTGAATCTCAATGGCCAAGTCATCGGTGTCAATACTGCCATTGTAACGACGTCTGGAAGCAATGCGGGGATTGGATTTGCCGTCCCATCAGACCAAGTCGAAAGTGTTGTGAGTGACATGATCGCGACTGACCGCCGACGAAGCGGAGCAAAACGGAGTATGGGGTATTTGGGCGTGAGTGTTGTGGAGAGTAGTAGTGTGAAGCGGAATGCGACGAACCTCACGCAGTGCTGGGTGACGCGAGTCGATCGGGAGTCACCGGCGTATACAGCAGGTGTCAAAGCATTACGGGTAGATTCAAACGGTGTGCTTGTGGCAGGCGATGCGATTGTGGCTATTCAAAGCAAGCCGATAACTTCGTTCGAAGAGTTTCGAGCTGAGTTGGAAGTGTGTGTCAAGGGACAAGAGCTGGCAGTGACGTTGGAGGATGTGCTAGGAGTACGTCGTGTTGTCTACTTGAAACTGGCCGAGATACCGCCAGAGCAAATGAAATAGTTGGCCTTGTGTTTAACATGATACGTTACTGCGACTTCTGCTATCTACTTTCGGGAGTCTTCGATTCATGTAGTGCGCTTGAGCTTGTGCCGGTCGTCGACGGCGTATTTGGCCGTAGTTCATTGTATGTATCATACATGATTTTCTGTTAGAAGTGACAGCATAGGACCGCTCTACGACAGAAATGACGTCAAGGTATAAAATGTTCGAAAAATGCTGCGCGAAGAACTTTCCCGTGAGACTCCGTCGCGTTGGGCCTCTATCGAACCCTCATCACTGATGAAGAGAGCGCCAAGTACATGTATCATGATACTGTGGTCAACTGTACTATTAGTTGAAGTTGCCTCCACGCATTACATACAGCATTTCTCGGTCGTGCATCGTGCATGGTATTGAAACTGTTACACGATACTTACTAACTTCTCATCCCTCATCCGTCACACTGAGAAAAAGATGGAGAGGCGCGTCTTCATCCTTGCGATTTTACTTCTTTTAGGGGCAGGGCTCCTTGCAGACCTCTGGTCGGAGAGTAGCCTGCCCCTTGTCAACGACATTTCTAGTATGATCCGTCATCAGCCCACAAATTTGACGAATTATGCCGGCGCCATTCTGTACATCGAGGCTCAGCATGACCGAGCGGGGTCCGTCATTACAAACATGCTGTCGGCCCACGCCTTTGCTTTTGCCGAAGGAGCAACTTTCGGGGGAGCGTGTGCCGTGTCGCTCGACAAATTCAATCTTTCCCGAGAGGCAAGGGAGCGCTTTCATACAATGCGGACAAACCGTCGATCTCACCAGATGGCAATACTTCGCGGGGTCGGCCTTGAAGATGTGTTACCGTTTGCTTGCCCGACCAATGCCACCTATGGCAAGCGCGAAGTACTCCTGACGAAGCAACATATGTATAGACGAAGCGATGGCGAGGATTTGTGGACGCCTGAATGGCTCCAACTTATTCGATCTCTGGTCCATTATAAACCTCAGAACACTAATAAACAGAGAGTAGCGGTGCATATCCGGCGGGGCGATGCAACTCCATGCAAGAACGCTGAACATTACTCGCCCAACTCCCACTACTTGGCCCTGATTGACCGGTACGTTTCTGAATTCGATGGCGACTATGAGGTACAGATCTACTCGGAAAGCAAATCCTGGGAGCCCTTCAATGTCTTTGAAAGACGCAACTACGTCGTCAATTTGGACACGGACATGGTCTCGGCATGGAGAGCTTTCATATCAGCGGACATACTCATCATGAGCAGAAGCTCCTTTTCATTTGCCCCAGCCATGTTAAATCGCAATGGGCTAGTGATATACACTCCCTATTATCGAAGGCCTTTGTCCGAGTGGATTGTCGTAGACCAGGACTTGATGGAGCGTCACGAGGATGAGTTGCAACGCCTCGCTGCTGCTGCGAATTGCACCCTGACACGATGACTGCGCGCATGCTCGATGATCCCATTCGAATACGACGCATATGCTGTGCCACTGTGGGAATGAAGTTTCATCTTTTCAAATTGTTCGAACGAAGATTTTGTCTTTCATGGGGTACACAACCTACAGTTGTCTAGTCAGTGCCTGTGAAAAGAGTGGCTCGATACGAGCATGCACATTGACAGATAAATCGTTCCGAAACATGTCGGTTGATGTCACACTGTATGGAACGCCTGATGAGGGCTTAGCCGGAACTTGGCAAGACCCTGGGTGTTACATGACTCGCTAAGCGCACTCGTAGTCTACTTCCCATACTTTGAGATTCTAGTGGAACTGTGGTCGCTTGTTTCATTTCCTGTATCCGCATTCAAGAAACTCTCACTAGAGGTCGAACTGCGTTCCACAAAGACACAGCTGCATCAAAGATCTTCTGAGCCGTCACTGTCACTGCCTTCCACATGACTTCACTTCTTTGCACGTAAATGGCAGCTGTGAAGAGGGCGGCCATGCTGAGAAAGCACACGGGCCTCTGACGAATTCTGAAGAGGAACAATCGCAGGGACCCCATATCTGCTTTCGTTTCACGAACTTGCTCTTCCAAGACCGCCAATCGAACTTCTGGATCTTCTAAGAGCCCATCGGCGTCCTGCAATACCTGGTCAATAGCAAAATCGACCAAGTTTGCGATCAAATCAGTTTTGGTTTCGGTGCTAAGAACCGGGATCGATTCTACGAAGTCTCTATCGAGCACAGCATCCACAATTGGAGTTCTTAACTTGGATCGATTCTTCTCGATCCATCCAGGGCGTAGTGCTTGTTGAAACTCTCTCGGTGTCAAGCTCTTGAAAGTGTCGGACAGGATGCTGAGGAGAGCGTCAATCACCTCGACAGGGACTAGTGGAAAGGATCTAGATAGGTCGTCCCGGAGAGTATGTTGCTTTGTAGGGTCCATGAGAAGCTGCGCCGTTTGAATCCCAATTTTTGTGTATTTCTTATTGCCTGTCACCATTGAGAGAACGGTGACGGGATGGATTGACGATTGCCCTGCAGTGGTTTTGAGCAGTGGACTATCGACAGAACGAATGGCGCATCTAGATAGTACAACCCTCTTTGAGCTGGGCGAGAGAGTCCTCGAGCGAAAGGGCGATACAAGACTGTTCGTAGCGACCACAAGCAAGAGAGCCAGAACCCATGGTCTCGACATGGTGGAACCGATCATTCCAAGACGGGCGGCGGAAGACACTGACTGCACTGACAACACCATCGTCGTCGGACCATCATTCGCAGTCTGTTTGGGTTGGTTTCAGATATTTCCCGCCAAACGAGGATTTGCGACGGTCCCGTACAAGTCCTACTGAAAAGTACGAATGTGACTTCCCCCTATCAGTACGTCACTCACTTATTGTTATGCACAGCCTCACAGTTGAATAAATCTGAGAGATATGCGAACCCTACCTCGAACACCGATTAGCCTCCTCTTCCGCTTCTTTTCATCTTTTCACTCCTCTTGGTTTTGGCAGTATCGCTAGAAAGCCGCGATAGGGTGCGTGTGTTGTTCGCCGCTTTGCGTGTTTGAGAGGCATCTGTGCGTATTTTTGGTGCCTTGCGATGTAATTGGAAGTAGTAGAGGCCAGAGGAAGCGAGTTCTGAAAGAAAAACGATGGAAAAAGCCAGATTTGTCGAAAGATCCATTCCGCGGAAGAAGTTGGCGTGTACTCGTCGCACTCTCACCATGACATGTAATTTACGACAATTCTGTGCCATCGGCGGTACTACCAACTGGCGCATATCCCGGGGTTAGGAGCAAGAGATTCAGAGACGAAATTTGGTTGAATTTGGAATGGTGGTCGCCGCGTTTCAGTTTTCGATTCTCTTTGTCTCTTGCTTGGTTTCTGTCCGGAATCCACCGCCTGTCGCCGATGTACTCACAGCCCCCCCCCTATCCGCCATTCTCAGGTGATTGATTCTCTCCGCCGTTTTCGCTCAATATGAGTGGTCCATCATCTCTCCCGACGTCGCCAGTGGCGCACGCGTTTCCTCACATCCAGTGGGACCCGCTTGGTTCTCTCCGACTGACGGCACAAGAGACGGCTCTCCTCCGCATGGCCGAGACGAACCCTATTGAGTACACTTTGGCAGACTCTCGCGATGCCAGTATGTACGCTCGTGTTCTGCTCAAGCTTCTTGCTGAGGCGAGTGCCGCCGGAGCTGGAAGCGGTGAACTATCCCAACTCACGGACTCCTGCACCGACGAACAAGCGATGCAGGTGTTGGAGTTGGACCCCCTCGGCGTTGTGACGCACTATGCGCTCTCCAAACTTCACGAAATCATTTCCACATTGAGCACGGGTGTGTCGGGCGTGACGGTCGGGGCTGTCTTTTACGTTGGAAAGGACGGCGTCTTGGTCGATCAGTGGAAGGCCCTCTTGCGTATCCTCAACAAGGGAGAAAAGGGAGATGCCTACTCGCAGAAGGCAGCTGCCCTTTGCCTGACGCTCATCCTGCTCACGTCGTGTCCTTCGCAGCGTCAGTTGGCTCCCACGACGGACAAGGATGGAAAGCCCATTAAGTCTCGGCCCATCTCGTACGCTTCTGCGGCCGAGCCCTTGGATGCTCTAACGACCTGGATTGTCAGTCACTTGAAGAACTCAGGCGGCACCGGTGTGGGACTGTGTATCCCCGCGCTGACAAGTCTAATGACCGTATCTGAGACGCGTTCCTTGTTTTCCTCCTCGGGAGGAGTCAAGTACTTGTGCCGTCAGCTTCGTATTGGTTCCAAAAGCTCCAAGGGCGGAGCCGACAGCAAGAAGAAGATTGGCCAAGCTTCTGTGCAGCAATTGTACGAACTTTGCTTTTGCTTGTGGACGCTCACATATGAATTGAACAACTCGTACAAGATCCGCGTCGACTTTGCCAAGGACACGGCTGCTGTAGCGGCCATGGTGGACTTGGTGACGGTGGCGCCTCGTGAAAAGGTGGTACGCGTCGCCCTGGCGGCACTTCGCAACTTGGCCACGTGCACGTCCGAGGCGGCACCCCCTCCGGCGGGACTACCCAAGTTGGATGGGTCTGCATTTGTTTCCGAAATGATTGCTTGCGGCCTGATGAAGGCGATTGATAACTTGCGCGACAGACAATTCACGGATCCTGACATTATCGAAGGTAAGATTAATGCTATGGATTTGCTCTTGCTTGTCTGGTTTTGATCGTGGCTAAGACGGCATGCGCGATGTTCGATTTGGCCTTTTCAGATGTTGAATTGATTCACAAGCTGCTGGTAGAGAACTACAAAGAAATGAGCCGCTGGGAAGTTTACAAGAACGAAGTCGAGTCGGGACGTCTCCAGTGGGGATCGACCCACACGGAAGCCTTCTTCAAGGAGAACGCCCGAATGATGGAGGGTAGTGATGGCGACTTTCATCTGGTCAAAGTTCTTATTGCGCTGCTTGGCAGTAAAGATGAGGACGTTGCCGCCATTGCGTGCTACGACATTGGTGAATTTGTCCGCCATTACCCGAATGGCCGAGCCATTGTCAAGCGTCTCGGTGCTAAGGATCTCGTCATGCCACTGATCGAGCATGAGAATGTGGAACTCCAGCGCCACGCGTTGCAGTGCGTCTCCAAGATTATGGTGCAGAACTGGGAGGTAAGATGGGGGCGTGTGCTGACTCAGTTGTTTGTTTACAGAGGACGAGTTCGTGCTCACCACCAAGTCTCTATCGTCTTTGTGTTTGTCTACATTCAGTACGTGAAATAGGACGCGCGTGGACGGTATCGTTCCCCTTAGCCTTTCTTTGTGTTGAAGGGAATTTTCAGTAGCAACAATAACGGTACACAGAATGGACACACATGCCGCAGTCATGGGGACTAGTACTAGATTTATGCGTGTGGTGTATTAGTCATTTTTTCGACGAAGATTGGCACAACTTCAAAATGGTCGCTTTCCACTTCCGCTTGCATTCCATTCAAGAGAGAGATCACCAACGCAGACGCGAGGCATGGGCATGGCTTTTGGCTGTTCGTGCTGGTCTTAGTCTATTACGTACAGTGATGAAGTGTACCGTCGTAGCCGGTCCGTGGTATCCAATTTCCCGCCGAAAGTTCGAATTTTGGTAAATTCCAAAATTGCCGAAGCATGAGACGAGAGTTCATAGTTCATCTGCCAACAAGAACAAAAGACGCCGGGGGCCGGGGGTCTACCAACAGAAGATCGTTCATCTGCCCTAACTATCCCCGCCTGAACATGTGTAGACGACCTTCAGTGGCGCAGATTCCTGATACGAAAGTCGAGACAATAAAGATTGAACATGTCATTGCCATCGCCGTCTCCACAGCGTCCGGGCGCTTGGAGCCAGACACGACAGCGGACTCGCCGCATGCAGCTCTGGATGAAGCACTCGCTATCTTCCTTGTCGAATAGGAACGAGACTCTCTTTGACCAGAACGAGAGTCAAGTAGAAAGCCAGCATGCTAGAGCAGATGACTCCTCAAGCCATTGGGACGACAGCTCGTTCTTCAATGAGCAAGATTTTCCCATATATCCTGGCGGTGTTCTCTGCAGCAACATTGACGAGGCAATGTCAGCCTTGCACGAAGCCTATGATCAGCCATCGGCAGCCTCAATATCGAAACTAGAGCATGATTGGATTCTGGATGGCGATTCGAAGATACAAACTGAACAAGCACGCAGTAAGGAACTAGCCGACGAGCTGAACCAACTGCCCGAGCTTGACGCACTGCTTCTCGAGCACGGTCTTGTGGAAGGGTGTGGTAAAATGGACGTATCCGTTGAGAGTTCTGGGGTTGTTGACGATGACGAAAATGAATTTGGTGATTTCCAGGAGGCGAACGTTGCAGTAGTAGACGGGTCGGTTGCAGAGTATGACGGAGCCGCAGAAAGGACAGCAAATGATCCTGTACAGGTCAACGATTTGCCGATCGATACCATTCATGTGCCGCTGCACTTAGACGACGAGATTATAACACGGACACCTACACACAGACGCCAAGTAGTGTTTGGATCGACGTCGATCTATGGCATTTTACCCTTCACCGACGTAACATCCCCGGAGGGACGTTTTGCTCGTCGTCGGCTGGAGGCGGCTTACAAAGACGGCGTCACCGGCCATGAGCTTGACGACGTTGCTTGGAACGACAACCTTCCCAAAATTGATGCCACATTGAGAGTCCTACAGTCGACACCGTGGGATCATGTCCCGTTGGTCAGTAAGAACCCCGACCTGACACTCATGGACGATTTCGTGACACGTCAGCTTTCCGAGTTGGACGCATCCCATGTCCAGGTGCAAGCCAAGCTTATGAAGGATATTTTCCAGCGGACACACCTGCTGGATACCGGCAATCAACTACTGCAAGATCTGGATAGTAATTTGACAATGGCCAAAATGTATTCTGCTCGTACCGAAGATTCGTTGAAGGTTGCTCGAGGTAGCGAAGCAGACTTTTCTGGAATTGTCGGCGGAGAGCTACTACTGCGAGAGTTTGATCTTCGGGACCAGTACAAAGAGTTGAGAGTTGCTCTCGAGAAGACTGCAAGACTGGTGGAGATGGAACGACGTTTACGAGAAAAGATGGAGTCGTTTGGAGTCAGAGGCGGCCACACAGAAATCCTATCGATGTCATCTCGCTTTTCGACCGAAGCCTTGCGAGACGACCATTTGTCGAAATTAAAATGTCTTGAGGGCCTCCGACAACGAGCCAGTGGCATTTTCGATACGTTTTCGATAAGGATTGACACTGTCCTTCGAGTCTACGTATCACTAGTTTGTCAAGCTCCAAGGTCGTATTCAAAGGTCGATTATGAAGCTCTGGTGAAGGCTTCGCAAGATACACAACGATTGACTCTAGACGGTACAGAAGAGGCGATCACAAGTGGTGATCTCACTGATCTCGACCTCTCTTCTTCCTGGTCGCAGAGCATACAGGAAACGCTGTGCTTTCAGGTTGACAAGTGCTTCGCTCGTGCCCTCTTGGATCCGACCGATGCCGAAGACTCTGAGTTTGACAAGGATCTTATCCACTTAGGATTCGAGCTGAGACACGACAACTACGACGTTGCAAAGCTCCTTTCGCTTACTCACAATCTCGTGACAATTCGATTCGGTTTTGAGTCGGATCTTCATTATCTTCCTATGGTTTATCATCGACTTTGTGCGCTTCTTACAGACGTGTTGCATTGTCACAGTATTTTGCTTCGTTGGCATACCCGCTCAAATCATGAACAGGATAGAACAGCTCGACGTTTGGGTGAGTTTAAGATACAACTTTGGAGACGATGTGAGGGTGCCCTGGTCAAATGTCTGGATCGGTACCTGCACACTGCGGGTAAAATTGTGTTGTTTCCCGAGGACGAAGCGGACGAGGGTTCTCTCTGGTCGGCGGACATGGAAAGTCAGCATGCCGTGTTGCAACTTACGCAGCAATTTCTCACTCTCGGAAGGGGGTTCCTTGGCGACGATGGGGGGGATTCTTCCAAAATCAAGTGCCTTTTGGACAGGAGCGTCGAAAACGAACTGCGTGTGAAGCTTTGTGAACTCTTTCGCCGTCATCTCCGAGCTGTACATGTAGCAGCCATGAATTCGACCGGCGTGGCGCTTTCTAGAGAGGACTGGCGACTGAGCGGCCTCGGGTCTTGTAAATTCGACAATAGCCGTGCTGGAAACGGTGGTGGCCGGTCGGTTGGAGTAGTAAGTAGACGTGGCGGGTGCAGGCGCTGTGAACGGTGAAAGTCTTCTCATGCATCTTCTCTTTATCCGTGCGCAGCATTTGCATGACTCAGTTGCTAGACAGATGTCCATTATAGAAACGAAAGACTCGAGAACGCGTATAGCAAGATACTGGCATAACAGCCTCCAGGTCTACCAGAAAACAAATGCAAAGTTTCCCATTTTCAACTCCGATACGGAAGGAAACCCGTTCTTCGACATGCAATTGGCGAGTTCCGGTGACAATCTTGGTGTGGGCGAGATGGTCCACAAGCCACATGAAGCAAAGCGGGAGGCCTTGATGATCTCCTTGTTAGGGTGTGATTCTGACTCTATCCGATTGTTTGCGACGCGTTCGATTTCCGAGTGTCTCGTGAAGTGGTATGGACGTCTCTTGTCCGTAGCCAAGAAGATGCCCCTGATTACAGACGATGTCTGCGATGTCGTCACGAATCTCAGTGATCTCTACTTTACTACTGTGTTTCGACTGTGCGCTGGCAACTCCAGGAACGAGGAAATCATCCTAGGGTCTGTACCCCCATCACCATTGGAACCCCCCAAAGAGCAGCGGGAACCTGCTAAGCCTCATGTGCGAAGCCATCATAGAAGACGATCGTCGGGGTCCGCGCGTATCGCATTTGGTCGACGGCCGAGTAGCACAAAACTGCCGATTCGTGGAAAAGGCCAACTTTCAGCACTTCCGGGAACGGTTGACGCCGAAATATGTGCGCCGCTTTCGTCTGATAGGGTTGAGAGATCATTGGTCCGAGATTTCATTGAAAGAGGCCAGCGAAGTCTGGAAGGCATAGTGAACCTTCAGAAAATTGAGCAGTGGATGAGCGATCCTGTTGACGCAGTGTCGTCGCCGGTGGCTTCTGTGAAGAGTTCAGTGGAAAGCGTCGCAGTTACGCTTGCAAAGCGCGAAGGAGCCGCATGGAGCTGTTTGCTGGTATCGGAGTTTCTTGAGGTTATCCTTCACTTCATAGAGACGTGCACCGATCCGTCAAATGGACACGATACGGAAAACGGTAGAAAACGGGAGGAATCACGGCATCGGGTATTCGACACCTACGTGGCACACGCACGCCGCGCGTCTCCTCTGATGGTTGGTCTCGCCAGCCAGGTCTCGAGCGTCCGCGCTATTGCGGGGAGACAAGTTGTTCAAGAGGTACGACAAACGCGTGGGCTAGGCGATTGAGTTCGTTCTGTGTACCTTGAGTCAATGTCGACCAACGCGTTCCCGTTCTCATTCTGGTTCCATTTGCGCTGCTTTCAGATTCTTGCAGTCGATTTGATTTGGGAGGCATCTCAGCTAAATGAGCATTCGAATGATTATGTTGAGGCATTGTGCGATGCTGTTGCCGTTATCTGGAAACTTCTATCGTTGTCTGAATCACCACTCCCCTCCATTGTTCGACAGAAAACTTTCGAGCACATGGTGGAAGGAGGATTCCTCGCACTTCTCGAGGGTTTCTCAAGGGTCCCGTTCTGCTCCACGGAAGGGCGGTCGCTGATGAGTATGGATCTGTCCGACTATGCGAACGGAATTCGTACTGAGTCGATGATGAAGCGTATCAGCTACGACGCGTCGGTTCTACCCCCGTCACCCGTGTCTACAGACCGTGGAAAGCAGTACGTCGACACCTATATCAAAGTTTTCTACTATCCCGAAGATGTAAGCAGTGTACGCTTGTGGTGTCAGTTTGTTGCAAAGGGCAATTGCTGTTTAATAGCTGATCCACCAATTTTCTCTGTCTACAGGACATTATGAAGTGGATTGTTGCGAATCACCTGCGCTATCATTTGAATCATTGCTCAGCATTGATTACGAGCGGGGCGTACGATCGTATCGAATACGAGGACCGTGACATAAGCGGACTGATTTCGGACGTTAAGGACCTATATCAGAAAGACTCGCGAAATGGCTCATGACAAGATGTTGAGGCTCGTCGACTTCGTTCGACCGAAGCAAATCAAATCAGCAGCTTCTTCCTTGCGTCTTCCGATATTCGGTTCTCCCTCGAAATGAATTTATGAAACATGTCGATAACATTCTCCGTCAGCGCACGGAAAACTGGCATTAGCGCCACCAAAACATGAAAGACTCGCAGCGGTCCCACCAATTGAGCGAATTTGACTCCCCTTCTGGCGATTTCACTCAAATCTTTCATTGTAGGATTCACAATTAGCTGAAGTACCACGCCTGGCAGTATCCATCGTCGGAAGAAGGACTTCGGGATGAGCATCCCTGTACGGCTGTCGAGTTCGCCGGTGAAGAATGTCACAAAGACATCCAAAAAACAAATCAAGCTTATCAACTCCGCAGTTCGGAAAGAGAGGAACTCGACGCACATAAGCCAGATTTGGAGCCACAGAACCGTCACAGCGCTTGTCTTCGTACTTGGCGTCAGTAGGCGCCGCAGCAGCTCGTCGACTGGCACCTTGCGTAGATGCGGGGACAGCCTGGGTGCAAGGAGTAGCTGTGCGATTTCAATCACTGCGCACATGATCGTTGAGCGTTTCCATGCAACAGAGAACGATGTATTGGGACGGAGCAGAATCGGTTTCTTTCGTCGAGTGCACCTCTGTATCTCTCTTTGGAGTCTGAGTACTATCAGATCGGTCTCCGGTATCAAAATTCGTTGCGTGATCCCGATTTCAGATAGTCTACGTTTCGCACGGATGACGCGTACGCGGTCAAGGCCGGATCGAGAACGGAATCGTCTTTGCACCTTAATAATGCCTACCAGGGCCTGCTCTTTGACTGGAAGTCCCTGTAGGAGTTTCAGCTGGCGCTTTGACCGAAAACGTTTCTGCATCTGTACCACGGCCCTATCCAGCTGCCGTTCCCTCCGAATGAATCGCACTAGTTGGGCCCATCTGCGCTGCGCAATGTCCGATCGACGTTTCCGATCACTCTTCTTCACATAGTCGTTGTATTGACCCCGGAGTTTGTTGGATGTTCCGATCAATGGCGCCAAGAACTTAGCCCACCTAATAATAGTGAAACCCTTTTGCACCCGAATCGACGCTTCCCACGGCCTTGTTATTGCAATTGTTACAAACTGCATTGCGTACTGCTTGACTTTTCGTCGAAGATGCGTTGTTGCCTTGGAGTAAAACCATGATGTGAAGGCCATGAGCATAGCATCTCCAAGAGACAACAGTCTTTCTTCCGCTCGAAGTGGAGCAGATGTTTGTATATCTCCAGTTCTGTCGTGAGTGAACGGATTTTTCGTCAGGAATGGAAGAAAAAGAAGTCTCAGTAGTACAAGAGTGAATGTAAACAGTAGAATTTCCGTTGTCGTTCGGCTCCATTCGACTCTGTTTCCACTCCAGCGCATGATGAAGTGCCGATTGGTAGAGGATGTATCCAGCTTGTGCACCCGACGCTTCGACCTTTTGGTGACTTTCCGTGATGATCGCACAGTCTTTTCTTCGTCACGTTTCTTCCAGGATGATGCGGCCCTCCACGACTCCATCACGGAATGTATCGCTATAGAAACTATAAACACTCTGTTGATCAAGTCTTGCCATGTCATCTTGCGAAGCGTCTCAAAGAAAGTGCGGTGCCAGTAGAGCGTTTTGGTCTTGCCGACAAAAGGAATCCGCCGTCTCTGCCTACGATGCTTGGCCTTTTCTCTGTATCGGTTCAAAGAGACCGGCATTACTGGTGGTGATGTAGCAAACGCGAGGGGAATATCCACATCATTTTGATACACCTCCATGGCTACGTTCTGCGGCTTGACAATTCCCACTCCATTCGAACAAATGAGCAATTCAGCGATGGCCAAGATTGCGTACAGGATCTCCCAGCAGCGTTTCCACTTCCTATATCTTTGCTCGTTACTCTTTCGTCGAGTAACTTTGGTTTTCGTAGAAGGCGAATCCAATAGAAGTCCTCTAAGGACGGTGTTTACCTTCACTGGCAGCCAAGGTAGGTTGAACTCGGGTAGGAAACCAGAAAGAGCAGCCTTTCGTCGTCGCTCGGCATTCATTCCTTCAAACTGCAACTGAAGCCTCCTTACCACGGATACCTCCTCATGGCTCGTCTCTTGTGATGGGTTGTGAGGGGGATTGCTGAAATTATCTCTCATCTGCTCGACGGTCCAGGGAGAGTTCACCCGGCTCGTCTCGGCGACTGGCCATGCGTGAATCTTGCCTGCAATGCTTCGTCTATCCTCGACTGTCCCGGCGGAGATCATAAACTTGCTCGAAACCTGGTGACTAGCATTCTCCATGGTAGAGAGGCCTTGCTTGACATTTGTGACATTGGCTAGAGGAGTCTTGATTTCGACCACCGTCGATTTTATGATGTCGTGTTGTTGACGACCGTGAGCTGGACGTGTTCGTTCGCCTTTCCTAGCTCCCAGCCCGTTGCTGCTGGGCGGCGGCGACTGGAACGCCAGCGTCCTCTTGGACGATGATCTTTGGAAACGCTGTATGGCATGGTGTCTCTCAGGAGAAAAGAACGAGGTCTGCTGCTTTGCCGACGTCCTACCTTCACAGGCGGCAGGAGTGCTGATATCTCGCGGCGTCGACAGCTGCTCAAAGAGACGAACTCGATCGCGAATCGAGTCGCTGCGAAGGGGCGTAGAACTGGGACTTCTTTTTGTTGACATGGATCTCGGTAAGTCAATGTGACCAATCAAGCAACAAACAATTTTCTACGGATTTCATGTGTTTGATGAGATAGATCGGCGAAGGCTTGGATTGCTTTTCTTGGCACCGATCAAATTGTGAGCAAACGAACGAATGCGCGGCTGGAGCGATTCTTAATTATTTTTCTGTTCCTTTGACATTAATACTGTGGTAGCTAATGAATATAATAGTTAATGATAGCATTTACATAATGGAAGCTCATGAGTATTAAAATATATATTGGCGCGCGCGGCAACGGGACCCCAAACGAAAGACCAAACTGCATGACAAGAACGCCGCAGTGAAGGAGCTCTAACTAAGCTATTAACTACTCCGAGTACGTCGTAGCTGGGTCTACCGTTACACACCTGACATGTTCGTATGATTCACGACCGGCACTTCGAGAAGGCTGATCTCTCTCACCTGGCGTATAGGTCCCCTTGAGCAGGGGATGAGCGCGGAGCAACATCGTGAATTGAGTAGGAGGACGACTGACTCTTACTACATGCTACATTATTTCTGCTCTACGTGGCCCGACGAGATAGAAAGGTGCAGCAGGACTTCATAGTTCGAAGATCAAAATACAGTACTCTGCAAGGGTACGAGGGTTGTACATTCAATACTTCACATGCTATTTATATGGGACGTTGGCGTCCATGATTGACGGCGCCCTACCTATGCAACAAACAAAGAGACTTGTGACTCACTCAGAAATACTTCTTCAATAGCTCGTCTCTTCTGCTTCACTTGCCTCACTCACGAGGACATTCTGTCACCAGCACGAGCGGGCACTGGGCGCACGATCCCTCCATGGTTGACGGCAGTCGTCCAATTCGCCACAGGCGCAGCACTTCCACTCGTGTCACTACTACTCGCTGTCATGGACGCGTCTTCGTCTCCCCCCGGATGAATACTACGATCATGTTGTACCAGTAGCTCATAGTCTTCTTCTCCATCGTTCATAAGAATGTGAGCCACGGGGTCGTCACACTCCCCTGGTCGTCCGGCGGGAGATGCGTGGCTGTCCCAGCTGATATTCAGACTGACGCTAGTGGTAGTGTTGACACAG